>DWNE01010622.1:0-10243 GCA_018249875.1 Cecropterus toxeus
CACAGATGCGTTGCTACTCCCGAGGACTGAGATGGTCGCCTCATATAAAAGTGAGCCGACAACCACACCTTTCCACCGAAACGCAAGAACTACTTCACGCTAGAAATAGGTGTGGCGGTGGTACTTCCCCGGTCAAACTACATTAGATCTACCACCTGGCAATTTGTAGATTTATTCTGAAATTATGAAATGAGCTCTTACTGTTCGGCTACGAAGCATTCACTTGGCACTGCTAGCGTCAGCTTTGAGAGTCTTTTTAGAAAATTCGCCACAATTTAGCCTCACAGCGTCTACAGTTACGAGGTTAAGTGTCTTAAAATCTAATGAATATGTCTATATTCATTACACTTTAACACTCAACGTTAAGCTACTAATCTGACCAACCTAGCGCGCTTAGGTTGACCATTTTGTGGCTCCACGGGTTGGGATTGAACGATGAAGCTTAAACTATAACTTTCGGCACCACATCTGTTTTCAATGGTACTTACTACAAATGGATTTTTAACAATCCCTTAAAAGTAATTAAGAGTTTAAAGCCTATTATAAATTGGCAGGTTTTAAAGCACGCACTATTAAAATCAATATTTGTTTTAGGAATAAAAAGATCTACATATTTTTTTTATAAAATCAACCCCTGAGGGGATAGAAAAAGGAATGAAAGTTAGTAGTATTAATTATGTTATATTTTAATATTTAACGAAACTGAAATGTAGGTCGTATGTTTGTTATCTAGCTGATGTTTGCCAATTTTAACACGGTTTTGCTGCTTTGTTTATAATTCAGAATGCTGGAAACAAATGCGCTAAAACAAATAAAGTGGTGAAATTATTAATATTACTAGCGCGTTCTTCTTAGTGAAATGTTATTTTACCTTGAATTTCCTTTTTTCAGGATATGTCTGGTAATATAGTCGGAGAAACAAAAGATGACCAATGTGAGCCTATACCTCCAAAAGATAATTTCGATAAATGTGGAGACAGAGTCTCCGATAGAAGTGAGTTATGAATATTTCATAATTAAGATTATGCTTCACGTACACCAGACGCTAGACACACAACCTTTTTTTATTCTCGAGGTGGAAACCTTTGATTTCTCGAGGGGGAAACCTTCAAAAGGCACCCAATGCCGTGAAAGCGACGCTGGGTTATGTGGGATTTTTACCGCACTAAAGTCCCCCCGTGGCCGTCCTCAGCGTTGTGTGGAGAACTCTGGGATCTCCAACGGAACACAACCGGTGTCCTCCAAGCGCAATGCCCCTTTCTGTCTACTACTTACTTTTGACTAAACATCGGAGAGATTTATCAACTACAAGCTATCCATGCAATTTGGATAAAAAATTGATTTCATGCTGTACCTACAAATACAGTTTTTTTAAATATTAATTACAAAAAAATAATTTTGTGTTTCGCTTTTAATTATTATTTTTGTTTTCAGAGTGTTGCGAATATATATGGAAAATGAATCACAAAGATAAGATATTAAAACACCACATGTGTTGTGAGTATTTAATTTGTTACATATTTACTTTTATTTTATATACAAGAGATATTTAATTTTGCTTTATAAATTATACAGAAGTGTTAAACGCTGATGAGTTTTGGTTTAATGGGTGACGTAAGGAAACATACTTATCCACTTGATCGAAGAATGGTGATCGAATTCAAAGTATATGTTTTTAATGCCAATAACCACCAAAATTATGGAACATAGTTACCGTTTCAGTTAGTTATTAACCGACTTCCCAGAGGAAGAGAGGTTATTTATTCGTCACGATCTTTTTTGTGTATGTTCGGGCACGACTCCCCGATGCCGCTACCGACCGTCACGATTCGACCGTCATTGTCAGTCGGCGCTCATATATTCGTGGAACATAGTTTCGTCGACATGATTTAGTGAAGTGTGTTGAGCGCCAACTTCGGGACTATGTACTGTCTATGTACTAAAGCAATATATATTTAAATTATTTTTTAATATTTTATGGCATGGAAGCCGGTTGTATTTTTTTTTTAATATGCAGTCCGTTTTTTTCGTCGTAATAATGTGTAGAAGTACCCTTTCATTCATCTTCCTTTTGATGTGAAACATCAATAGGCGCAGATAAACCTGATTGTTTGCGTGGCAATGCTTGCACTTATTTATTTTAGCGCGATCTGTTATACATTGTCGGAACTATTAAGTATCGAGCCAAACTAAGCGGGCTGGGGTGTTAGTTCGCCTTAGTGAGGGGTACTGTTCGTAGATGGCGTTATTTCCATTGTGCTACATATTTAGTCACTGTCGTAAACTTGTCTTTCATGCATATTACTTGCACGAACACGATGTTTGACATCTGCCAGGAGTCTCGTGATGGCAATTTTTTTATATACTATTATTATAAAGGTGAAATTTTGTGAGGTTGTAAGTATGTTTGTTACTCTTAAGTAAAACTACTGATTATATTTGGCTGTTTGTCAAACATGAAGTGGGATTAACTAGAGTTACCCTTTATCGTGGTAAATGACCAGAGCGGGCGGAACCTCGTGTAAAAGCTAGTAGGTATATCCAATAATTATACATTTTATTAGCATTTCGCGCTTCTCAAAATTTTCCGCCTATTTCTTGTATAGAACTACATACTGCGGTTTTGCTGACGAAATAATATCCATTGGTCATGATTTTGTTTCAGCTACAAAAGACTTTCATGTGGTTGGCGGACAAAATGCTGAGCCTGGGAAATTTCCGCATATGGTAATTTTTTATATATTTTTTCCATCCGTTTTTTTTTATATATTAAAACATTGATTTTATGTTTTTTTTTTGTATTAACTCAAGTACCATACCGAGTATTTTTGTACCATATCATACCATACCATATACCATTTATTTTACATTTACCATACCATATGAAAACCGCATATGGCGAGTACACGTAACATATTAAAATGTATTAATTCCGCGTTAATATCAGCTTAAAATCATACACACAGATTATATCTTTACTCATTTTCGTTTCCAATTTTATTGAAAAAAAAAAAAAAATTTAGCTTTTCTTATACCTACCATAAAAAAAAATAAAAAAAGTGTCCAAAATTGACTTCATATTTTATAGTAAGGATTTTTTTATTATTTTAGGTCCTATTGGGATGGTTGCTCAAAAGAAAAACTAGAAAATCAACACAAGAGTACGTCTTTATGTGCGGAGGTTCTTTGATCAGCGAAAAATTTGTGCTAACAGCAGCACACTGCACTTACGTATATAACGTAACGCTAGAGAGCCCAAAGCCTCATATTGTTAGGATGGGAACTGATAAGGTAAAATAATGTATTTTTAGGAATCAGAAGTGAAATAAATAAATAACATTAATGACTCACAATGTTTATCAGGATAAACAAGAAATGTATAATCGGATTCGAGTTCCGACACGGAACAAAATCTCAATAATGAGCTGCATCTGCTTAAAAACGTAAGTAGTGTACGTTGGTGACGACCCGTGTGGCTGAGCGGTCACCACACCGGTCTGACACGCAGCGGGTTCCGGGTACGATCCCCGGCCAGGCAGACATCTCAATGATTAGCTTCGATTCTGTTCTGGGTCTAGGTATTTGTGTTTTCGTCTTCGTGTGTCCATGGTATCCACGTCACAGGAGAAAATCCTAATGTGGGACTATGAGTGTAAAAAGTCTTTTTATAGGCAGACGATGACGTAATGCATTTTTTCATCGAATGACATCTAACAATAATTATATTGTATAGATATTAATCTATTAGGGTAATATCGACACTTACTATGGTCGATATTAATAATATTCCAGTAAAGTCTGAAATCAAAATTTGATACTAAAATTTGCATTTTTATTACATTTAAATACACAATTGAGTTTCAAATTTTTATTTCAGATCTTATTTGACTGGACTATTTTTTAAATTGAAGTTGAAAACGAAACGAATACTCATAAAACGCGTTTAAAACTTAACTTTAAAAGCGTTAAAATTTAATATATATATATGATTATAAACAAATGAATCGTTTTAAGGGTGGGTTTTAATTTTATATTTTTAACAATGATACTAGCTAGTTTGCAACGGTTTGTTTTGGAGCTTTATGTATATTTTGCCAAAATTTCAACAGTTTCTTTGTTTCAGATAAACGATAGAAACAAAAAAGATATAAAGATAAAGGACATAATTAAACATGACAAGTATAATTCTTCAATGCATTATTATGACATTGCCCTCTTGGAGTTGTGGAAACCAGTAATTTTCCAAAAGAGTTTCCATCCTGCTTGCCTATCAAAAATGGATGTTGCACCAAATACAAATTTGAATATAACTGGTTGGGGAGTCACTAAATGGTGTACGTAAACTTTTTATTATATTTTTAGGTTCTGTACCTAAGAGGTAAAATGGGACGTTATTAATAAGACTTCGCTGCCAGTCCGTCCGTCTGTCTGTTTGTTCATTAAAACAGAATAAAATAAATATTTAACGGGGGCACAGCAAAATTGGTTCAGCGGTTTCGGAGATAAGCCAGAACATACAGACAGACAAACATTTTATCAATTGACTTTTTGTAAAAGGTACCATATAGTTTCATATTGTTTTTATTTTGATGTTACAAACAGATTATCTATTAGATTTATATCTGGATTATGCCAGATAGCATTTGGATGCTATCCAGATATTTCATTGGATTTTAATTATCACATTTAAATGTTTTGTGGTTTCAAATTTTACTTTATTTCCAGTTAATCGACAAATGTCCGAAAGTCTACAAGTAGCAACCGTGCAAATGATACGCAGAGATAAATGTATCAGAATGATGTTGAAAAGTAAAAGTTTCAATCGAAAATTTGATTATCTGGCTGAACATCAACTTTGTGCTGGCGTTGAAGCTGGCAGCATTGACACTTGTCAGGTATTTAGTATTAGTAAACACTTTAGTATTTAGTAAACACTTTAGTGCGTTGCAGAATGAATTTGGCAAAGCACCACCGTGCTGGTCGCCTTATAAAATAGTGAGCCGGCAACCACACCCTTCCACGAAACGAGGGAACTGCTTCACGCTAGATAATACGTGTGGCGGTTGTACTTCCCTGGTCGAACTACATTTGTTTTACGTGGGTCTACCATCTGGTAAAAAGAAATTCATAGCCGCATATTGTGAGTACCTACACAAAAGATAAGTTTATTAAATAGTTAAATGTATTTTCAGGGTGACTCCGGAGGGCCTTTACAGACGATGATTAATTCCACGTCGGGTTCAATGCACACTGTGGTTGGGATCACTTCGTTTGGTCATCACTGTGCTGTGGCTGGATCACCGGGCATCTATACCAGTGTTGCTTATTTCTTGCCTTGGATAGAAAAAAAGGTTTGGCCGGAGGAGTTCAATTCAACCATACATCCATCAGCGTTTTGAGGGCTGGACGTAGGCTGCTAAACGGCGCCTTTTCAACCGGTAGTGCCTTCTGAATCCAACGGTTCCCCGCTGTCTTCAGGTCATCGATCCATCTGCTCGGGGGACGACCTATGCTCGTTTTGCCTAAACGTGGTCGCGACTCGAGGAGTTTTCTTCCTGTCCTTCTGTCCTTCGAGCGATGTGGCCGGCCAGAGGACTTCGCGAAACTGAAAAGCAAGCGATCATCACGATCTACGATGACGATGATGTTTAAAAATCTTTATTTTCAAAAAAATATTGATTCTTTTAGAATGGGATACAGTGATTTTACTAAATGATTATTTTCATTACAGTGCCTCTGGGCTGCAGTACTAAAATATATATTTATTAATTTGTTATTTAGAATATAATATGTTATTATTGTAATATATAAAAATGAGATGGTGTGTGTCTGTTTATTACTTAATCACGTAAGAACCACTGATCCGATTTACATGAAATTTTGCATGGTTGTGGCCTATTTACCTCGTTAACTTATAGGCTACTTTTAATTTCGATATATTGCACTTTTTAATGGCGACTATTTCATGTCCCGTAACGAACGAGTACTTCAGCTAGCTTACAACGATGGTTTATAAAAAAAAAAGACGCTTTCTACACTTATAGCCCCACATTAGGATTTTTCTCATGTGTCGTGGATGCCATGAACACACAAAGACGAATACACAAACACCCAGACCCAGAACAGAAATCTAAACTCATCATTCAGATGTCTGTCTGGCCGGGAATCGAACGAGACCCACTGCGCGTCAGACCGGTATGGTGACCGCTCGACCACGCGGGTCGTCTATATATAATAACTCCACTAGAATAAAATATTCTTTGTTGCACACTATAAACATATACAAACATAACAATAACATAGTAATAATTTTGTTAAATTGCCTTTCTTTTGATATTTCCAGGCAAAGTTATAAAAATATTCTGATACAATGAAATATCTAATACTTATATCATTTGTGAATAATGGAGACTATTACTTGCTATTACGTTTACCTATCCCTAAGGCTGAAATAAAATAAAATACATTTTGTATAAGCCTTTAAGGGCACTTGTAAATTGATAGGTATAGGCTTGACCTTGACATACAAAAATATTTCACCAGCAAAGAGTTACACGCAACAGTTATTAGGGAACTGAGTTCATAGGATAATATTGTGTGTGAGATTAATACTTCATGTAGCGTATTTTGAAATTTTTTGTACCAGGTTTAAATTATTTGACGCGTTAGTGGTTTGGCGACCCGCGTAGCGGTCACAAATCGGTCTGACACGCGGTGGGTCCCGGGTTCGATCCCCGGCCAGACAGAAATGTTAATGAGGAGTTTAGATTTCTGTTCTGGTTATGGCTGTGTTTGTATGCATATTTGTGTGTCCATGCCACGCACGGCACAGGAGAAAATCCTGCTGTGGGGCTACGAGTGAAGAAAGTGTTTACGTTTAATGTTTTGAAGGTGGTAGAGCCCTCTATGGTCTGAGTCTAGAAGCACCACCGCCACATTTATTTCTGCCTAATATCAGCGGTATCATATAAACTTATGTTCTGGTCTGAAAGTTGTGGTAAGGAGACTTATATTTAAAGGTTATTATAGTAAGAGGAACACTTATTCAAGGCGTTCCAATTTAGTCCGCAGGTGTAGCAAACGTATCTCTTCTGTAGCAAACCTTAGATAAGACTCTTATCTTATCTGAGGTTGATTACAGATGTCCATGGGCGGCAGTGGCCAGGTGGTAGAACCAATGTGGTTCGACAGAGGAAGTACCAACGCTACACCTATTTCTAGCGTGAAGCAGTTCTTGCGTTTCGGTGGAAGGATGTGGTTGCCGGCACACTTTTATATAAGGCGACCATCTTAGTTTTTTTGAGTGGCAACGCGTCTATGGTTGACTTCAAATAGAACTACTGTTCTATTTGAAGTCAATCATATATTAAATAGCTAATACTATATTAAATAGCTTACAAATGTCCATGGGCGTGAGTAACCACTTACCATAAGGTGGATTGCATGCTCGTTTGCTACTTCATTTTTATATAAAAAATGTGATTATGATTGAGAGACTGCGTCATTTACTTCCGTATAATGATAAAAACCTTTGTTTATAGTTGCCTTGATCAGTTGGGACGACAATAGTCAAATATTTCTCCATTGCGTCACTATCGGTACATTTGTCGTGGAGCAGCAAATGGCTCTATGTAATATTTAGTGCTGTTTACCTCGCAGAGGACGGCCTAAGGTCGGAGGTTAACGAAAGTTTTTTGGCATCATATTACTTTTATATTTTATTCACATATTCACTCTGTGGTATTCGCTCGCTTAATTTATTTCACATGTAATAATGTTTCGGTTTCTTCGCTTAATTTCACTTTCATTGCCTCTGATTGTAAAGATAATGGTGTAAAACAATATTCGTTTAGTTTTAATATTATATTATTGTTATTTTATATATTTTTTTATTTTGTTATATTTTTATTTATTTTGTTTACGAATAATTGTTACATGATTACATATACGCATTATTATATGCTTAATGCACAATCTCTTACAGGTAAACACTGCATGCAATATACGTTTGATTTTATTTACTTTTGTACTTCATCACATTTCTTTCACATTATCTTTTATTTTCGTCTGTAGCAAGATTGCATAAAACACTTGTTAAAAATTATTGTTTCAAAATTAACCACATCTTAAAGCACTTTGTATACTTCCGTTATTTAGGACCTCAACAAATTTTATTATAACATGGGTTAAAACTTTTGTGAGCGTGAAAAAAAATAATAATATAAACGGTATTATATAGCTAACATTACTCAATGTTATGGTTGTGCATACAATTATTGGAAGCCATATTACAATATTATACAGCAAAATTCATTTAATTAACCATATTCAATAAACATTACACATTCGTAATTTTATTTAAGTCGTATTTTCGTTTATAACATTTTTGCAATATTTTGGTCAATTAGCATGTCTCATACTTTCGAATAATATTGACAACCCAAACAAAATGGGTACATGAAAGATTTAAAAGTCACCGGTATTTCACGCTATTCATACGTAGAAGCAACGTAATAATAAAAGTTAAGAGTATTTATAACGCTACTTTTTAACCGACCTTCTTATAATTATAGTATGATATTTTACGTACAAGGTCTGTATTTTTTATCTAAAAGTGTTACAGCAAGCGAGTGTAAGGCGGGTACCGCCTTATGCTAAGGCCACTGTCACCCATGGACATGTGTAATTAATTTCATACTAAACAATAAATTCTACTTAAAATACAAATATTAAGTACAATTGCTACTTGTAAAGATTGTCCTTGTGAGACGTTACAAAGGGTTGTGCTCTTCACTATTCGCAAGTGGTTTACCAAGAATATGCTTTACACGGTACGCGAAATTAGATAGATTCATCGGGAAGATTTGAGTGTCAGTACCTAGTAGGTATTGACACTGAAATCTTTCCGATGTTACTTCCATAGTTACCATAGTTACTTCCTGCCATATTAAATCGCGGTGCTACAATGCTATTAAACGATGTTAAAATTAACATTACCCTACAGAGAAACAATAAAGATGTGTTTTTACTAAGTATGTAATATTAATAATGCTTTCTACATTCATACTTCTACATAGGTATTATTCAAGTGAATGCCATCGAAAACACACAACTACAAACACACAGACCCAAAAAATAAATAAATATTTATTCCTGGTTCGATATCTGTTCATCGCTACTTAGAATCTGTCTGGTCGAGAATCGAACCCGCAACCCACAGTGACCTGCGTAGTAGCCGTTGCACCACGCGGGTCGCCGATTACTCGCAGCTTATTTTTTATAACCACATAATTCCCAAGCAAATGTCGTAGCGTTGAAAAGTACAGTAAGTGTAAGGTGTTATTATTTATTTATTGCAACGATAACGCGTATAATTACAAAGATGTTTGAATCACGAAGGTTTGAATGCAGCGCGGCTATGAATCATAATATTAGACGAGTATTTTTAAATCAGCTTCTTTTTATGTCGTCTAGCGCTATTTTTATATTGTTGTAACGCAGTAAGGTAAGAAAATCATAGATTTATGTAGTTCGTGTAACTTATCATCTTGGAGACGGTTATACGTACTTTCAAATCATAACGTTTGTCAAATAAGTTGATAGACTTCTTTCGCATACTAATGAATCACAGTAAAATTGCAAACATTACTTAATACGAATAGATTCATCTGTACTATTTTTTTCTATAATATAATTACACTCGAGCTCATAAAAACTCAAAACATAACTAACAATATTCATGTCTCTTTTAAGCACTTCTCATCTAAGCTAGATATTCTTAATAGGGATTTCGCATAATACTAGAATTAATAAAAGGCAGATTAGATAGTTACCCTAAGAATAAAGATTCGAAATCAATTATATGTTTCTAAGACTACAACAGAAAACTACAACAGAACACCTAATATAGAGTCAAATGCTATAAACCTTAAAGAAATCTTTAATTTCTAAGATTGCAATGAGCATGTAATTGTTAATCGAGAATGTAAATGTAATTCCAGGTGGTAGAACCAATGTAGTTCCACCGGGGAAGCATCACCGCCACACCTATTTCTAGCGTGAAGCAGTTCTAGCGTTGCGGTGGGAGGGTGTAGTTGCCGGCTTACTTTTATATGAGACGACCATCTCAGTCCTCGGGAGTAGCAACGCATCTGTGGTTGACTGCATATAGAACCCCTGTTCTGTATGAAGTTGCTTATAAATGTCCATGGGCGACAGTAACCACTTACCATCAGGTGGACTG
>DWNE01010623.1:0-10242 GCA_018249875.1 Cecropterus toxeus
GGCGGCAGCGAATTCCACAATCTAACTGCATGAACAGTAAAGGAGTGAGAATAGGAACTGGTTTTATGTGACGGGAATATATTATAAATAAAATATGAAATAAAAGTTTGTAAATGATTTTCAAAAAGGCGATTGTGAGATGCCAATTTGCCAGCTTGTTACGCAGAGGATTTCGGATTCAATTCCCTGTCAGGCATCTATGATTGTGATTCTGAGTCTGGGTCTGAATGTTCTGGGTCGCAATAATTGTGTACTTTGAGTGACATTTGTCGCATAGGAAATCTTAGCATGAGTTTAATAACATAGAAAGTGTGAATGAAAAATAGATGTCAATAAAATTTTGTTTGGATAAAATACTCTGATAAGTTAATGATTGGGTAATATTTTAAATGACCATTGCAGATTCCGGATGGATCCAAGTTGGAAAACATGTCCCTAATAATAATAAATACTAGGCTTTTATTAACGAGTCATATACATAAATAGGTTTTTTCCTCGGGCTCCGTTGTAGTCCAGTCAAATAAGGTCTGAAATCAAAATGTGACACTCAACTTAGCATTTTTGATATATCGTAGTTCTAATGATACAAGAACGATGTGTAAAAGTTTTCGTATCGGTAACCTCCGGCAAAGATTATAAAAAAACATGTAAAAACACATTTCTTACATCTTTTTTTCAATCACAATTACTTGAAAACGGTAAAAATTAGACAAAAAAGTTGTAAAGAAAGTGTGACCTTAACATTTTACATAAAAAAAGATTCAATGCCTTTTCTCCTCCGATCAAAATTAACTTGCCGCATAGTCCTTTTCTCCTTTCATATTAAAAAAAAATGCTACAATGTTGTAATTGCGAAATATATATTTGTTCCGTATATATTATTTTTCAGCATGGATCTCGAAATGTTTCTCAACGAACTTGCTGAGCCTAATTCGATTGAATCGAGAGCGGGTTTCGATACCGTGAGTTAGGACAGAGTGACATCACGTTTTGAGATTTGACTTTTGCATTGTCACCTTTAAATGTGCTTTACAGGTGGTAGAACCTTTTGGGGGTCGAATCCGAAGGCAACACGCCCACAGCAACGTGCTTGTGTATTATTTTTTTGTATGTATGTATATACTACTATTTGTGAGATAAGCACTGTTTGAGCATTGTATATTTTTAAGTTATTAAGAAATTATTTTTTTATGTATGCAATCACATTTTATACTGAACGCTTTATTTATACATTTTTTTTACATTTATAATTGTAATATTAAGTGTTACATAAATAAATATTTAAAACTTTTACATCAGTAGCTTTTTGTACATAAACTTTTTAAATTTTTGAAAAAAAAATACGAAATATTTTTTTATCCGTCTGTTTTTCTCTGTCGAGGTTAAATATTTAATGTTTTCTTACTTTCATCATAATTTATACCGCAGTGAGAATAATATAAATGCGAAAATTGCATTTTGTGGCAATAACAAAATTGTTTTCGCATTTTCCGGCAAATCCTATAGCACTGGATTTTTATTAAAGAGACGTATTATTCATGCTCGTCATTTTATTGCATAAAATCGTTAGAAAGTAAACTCCGTTTTTAGGTTTAGTTTCCAGTACTAGGTATATAACTCAACTTACCGAATTTTTTGAGATTGGTTTCTTTCGTTTTCGCTGTGTAACATTAGGAATTCATAAGCATAGTTCCTTCTAGATCGAGACCCGGTTTTAAACTATAAACAGCACTGTCAAACTGAACAGTAAGTTTTATAAAGTCGATACCTAGATTTTATTGTTAATGTTTATTTATTACTTTTCGCTTAGACTTTACACTTAACAATTGCAGCGTGATATTGATTAACTATTTCCGTTTAAAATACTATATAATTAAAATAATTACCCCAAATTCTCCATTTGACGAGAAACACAATATTATTGTAGTTTGTATTTTTCAGCTTGTGTCTGGTTGGAATAAGTTTACAACGATGGTGGTAAGTATTTTATTTTCAATTTATCAAATTAAATGTTGTTTCAAATTTGAATTTAAATACTGCATTGCAACCGTCCCGGGTGTCGGGGTCAAGGGGTCGGTCTTGGTGTTGCTTTTTTATAAGAATGAAGTAACATACGAGCATGCAGCCCACCTAATGGAAAGTTGTTACTGCCACCCGTGGCCATCTGTAAGCAACTTCATTTAGAACAGGGATTCTATGTGAAGACGATCACAAATGCGTTGCCACTCCCGAGGACTGAGTTGGTCGCCTCATACATAACTGAGCCGGCAACCACACCCCTCCGCCAAAACACAAGAGCTTTACGTTAGAAATAGGTGTGGCGGTGGTACTACCCCGGCCAAGCTGCATTGGTTCTACCACCTGGTAACTGTGTTTTACACTGTGTTTTACATCAAAATTTCAAATCCATCTGAAAGTAAAGTTGACATATTAATCATATGAAAGAAACATACATTTTTGAAACATACTTTATATTTCTGTGTTATAAATGCATTGTCAAGCATTGCTGTTTTGGTTTAAAGAGAGTCAAAAGGATGTCTCTCTTTAAACCGAATCCGAGGACAAATCTTCTAACAAACCTATGTCGGTTTTATGGGTGCTTTTTAAATATAAAGAAAATGTAACCTAATGTATTGTAATAAAATAAAAAAGCATTAAAATTGGTCCTCAAGGTAGGCACGCAACTGTATCCAACCTTCGGTAAAACTCTAATTTTATCTAGGGTTAATTTTAAATGTCTGTGAGCGTAAGTGGTCACTTACCATCAAGTGAACATCATGCTTGTTTACTACTACACATATATTACGAACATAAACATAAACGCTTTCTACATTCATAGCCCCAGTAGGATTTTCTCCTGTGTTGTGGGTGCTAAGACACACAAAGACGAATACACATACACAAACACCCAGACACAGAACAGAAATCTATACTCATCATTCACATTTCTGTCTGGCCGGGGATCGAACCCGGTACCTACTGCGTGTAAGACCGATACGGTGACCGCTCCGCCCCGCGGGTCGTCTTACCTATTTTACTGTACGATAAACTAACAAATGTCTTCTTAACAGAACTCAATTGACGTAAAGAAGATATTCTCACTGATTGTGACGTTTATCGCGTTTGTAACGTCGGAGAACAAAACTCAGACCCTCGAGGCCATTGGAGAGGCTCTCCAGAAAGAGATATTGGCCTTCAAACACCCTATCGACGAGACCATCGCTGCTGTGGGTTCTAGCCAGTGTACGTAATTAATTCTTACCCCAAAGAAAAATACAGACGAATGGTGAACCTTCTCCTTGTTGAAGTAAATAAATAGCTAAAACGAGTCGGAAATTCTCTTAATCTTTCTTCAAATATTTCTTTTTTTAGGGTTCCGTATTCTTCTGTCCGTCTGTCCGCCTGTCCGTCTGTCTGTCACCAGGCTGTATCTCAGCTGACAGATTGCTATAACAACAAATACTAAAAAGCGAAAAAATAAATATTTAAGCGGCTCACATAGAGAAAAGTGTTTATTTCTCTATATTAATAAGGATATTATAACGCTTAAAATATTTATAGAATATTTAGTTATTTATTGTCCCTTCTTAGATTGAGAGTTTTAGGCCATAAACAAATCGCTGGCTAAGTTCAAATTGGTAACCTTCAACGCTTAAAACCTTTTTAAGAGAAATTTCAGGTTTCCTTACGACGTTTTCCTTCACCGTAAAACAGTGTCATTTAATTTCTAACACGCACATCAATTTAGAAAAATCAATGGTGCCTGGGATTGGAACTTCGGACCCTCGACTGTGAGGCCGAGTCTCAAGGATTAGACTAATCAATGCTCATATGAGTATTTTTTAGGGATGTGACTTGGCGGGGCAAAAATCTATTTTATAATAATCGATTTTTTATTTTAATCATACAATCGATTTTCCAAAAATCGATGTTTTTACAAAAAATAATCGATTTTTTAAAAATCGATTTCATTGATTTTTTATTATAAAGTTTGCACCCCAAATACTTAATGTTCATTTAGTTGACATTTTTATGTAAAACACCACAAATCATAGGCACTAGGTGGCATTGCAAGTAATTCTATTGTAGAGCTGCTGTTAAACTATCGAAAGTACTTGAAACTACGAAATAAATAATCTCTTTAGTATAAATAAAAAATCGATTATTTATAGTTATCAAATCGATTTGTAAAAATCGATTATTCTAAAAAGTAATCGATTATTTTTTCACATCCCTAGTAATTTTGTTCTTAGTAATTGTAAAATATTTCGTTTTAGGTGCGAATGTAAAGCAACTCTTAGGAGTATCATACGAACAGCTGGATAGAGAAGGGGAGCCTGACTTATCCAGGCTCACGCTCGTATATAAAACAAGGTAAGACATCAATTCGTTTTTAGGGTCCCGTACCCAAAGGGTAATAACGGAACCCAATCACCATACTCCGCTGTCCGTCTGTCTGTCACTAGTGATAGCTAGACAGTTGAAATTTTCACAAATAATGTATTCCTGTTGCTGCTATAACAACAAATTCTATACAGAATAAAAATAATTTTTAAGTGGGGCTCTATTACAACAAACGTGCTTTTCTTGACACTTTTTACCCGACTGCGTCAGAAAGAGGGTAACGTTTTTCGAGCGTATGTATGTATGTTTCTTTGTATATGTGTATGTCCATTTCTTTGGAGCACTACACCCCAAACCGCTTGACGGATTGTGATGTATGAGATATCATTAGAATCGTCTCAGAATGGGTATCAAATGAAATCTAGTAAATAGACCAATCTCACAATATATATTTTGTAATACTTTTACTTGACTTTTTTGACAAAAAAACTCAAAAAAGCGTTTAATTAAATGTATATCATTATGAACATAAATTTCGTTTTAAGCAGTCGGGTTTTTATTTAAGTGTTTTTAACGATGTTACTTATCATAGATATGGTACGGAATAATGGTACGGAACCTATTGTGGGCAAGTCCAACTTGCACTTGGTCGATTATTATATCCTTTGTTTATCACAGATCCTACAGCGAAATATTCAATCTGTCTCGAGCTGCGGACTCAGTGCGGAAGGCGCGCGGGGTCAACACTAATAATAAGGTGGTTATATTCGTGCACGGCTTTACTGATGACCCCACTAGAAACAGTTTCACGAATATCAGCGAATCGTTTCTGCAATCAGGTAATCTTCTTTGTAATATAGCTTTGTTAAGGAAAGAGTCCAACAGCGACAATCATCAAAAAAAAGGTCAGAATATTTTCTCAAAATAGTATAATAAAAAAAAAGATCTCTACTATACTACGGGAGTCTCCGGACCCTCTAAACAGGATATACGATTGAAGGTCACAGAACGTTGCTAACCCAAGGACTTGAAACTCCTCGTCGTCTATTACATTTTCAGAGGAAGGCAAATTTGTCACGCTACTGGCGCTAGATGGCAGCTCTCTCCTCCGCTGGTTCTATTTGCGAGCCTCCACCTGCGTGCGTTTCATGGGATACGAAATGGCTAAAACACTGGTCAATTTGGTTCAAGGTAAGGCTTTCCAAGAAACACAACACGAACTTTGAAAAGAAGGAAATAAATCCTGGATGCATAACCTCCTTCCTATATTTAAAGGTTAAAAGTATGCAAGTGCAGTTTTGCAAGTTTTGATAACATGCGCTGAATCTTGTTTTAATAAGTATATACTAGATGTTCCTGCAGCTCCACAGTAAAAAGTATGTGTTAATCCTGGTCGTAAACTGTCTGTGCGCCATTTTTCATCCAAATCCGATCAGTATTTGCGTGGAAGAGTAACAAACATACATCAATCTTCACAAAGTTTCACCTTTATATTAATAAAGATCATTTTCAGACGGGCTACCACCTTCCCAAATCCACATGGTGGGTCACAGTCTCGGAGCCCACGTGAGCGGGTTCACGGGCAAGCGGTTCTTCGCCATCACTGGTAAGAAGCTGGGCCGGATAACCGGACTGGACCCCGCCGGGCCTTGCTTCACCAACCTCACCAGCGACCTCAGGCTAAGTCCTACCGACGCGGATTATGTCGACGTCATACACTCCGACGCCGGTGTTTATGGCATCAAGGAAATTGTAGGTGAGGACAATTTTTGAAGTTATACTTCTTTAGGCGCGTTATGAAAAGAATATGAGTGACATTTTAAGATTCCTCTCACAAAAGTTACAGTATGAAGTTGCAGCGGTTGCAGTCTCGAAACAAAAGCTACCAACAAAATAGAAATAGAACCTGTATTAGTCGCGCAAGAGGCGACGATGCCTCTGTTCACTGTTGTTATATTCATTACGTAGAAATTACTTTCATGTGATATTTAAATAAAATTTATTTACCTAGATAACACACAGGGTGTAAATGAATATTATAAAATATGGATTACTGACACGATTCAGGTGCTTATGGCGTAGGAATTTTTCTTCGGTTTTATTTTTCGGTTTTTCCAATTTTTTATGCATTTTTTTACAGATTTTGGTAGTATTTCAATACTACTGCACGATGCACCATGAATTAAAAAAAACACTCATATTATTGATTTTCACGAAAACCAACAATAGGTAAAAATAATGTAATTAATCCGCTATCAGCTGTTCGACACTCGGTCAATGACCTCGTTCTGGTCACAATACATTGCGCGGTCAAAAATGACCAACTGGCGAACCAATAATTTACGAGGAAAAATTATGAGTTATTTTTTGTTTATTTACTGTCACAAATTTACCATTAAAGATTAATACTGTTATTAGGCAGTCATGGATATAAAAGTGGTGTTTACAGAATCATACCACAAATGGTTCTACCAACTGCAAATGTGCCATATATATTTGTTCCTGTATCAGGTTAAATCCAAGAAATTCAGTAATGGTGGCTCTCACGGCTGGTGATAGAACGAACTGATCCTGACCAGCTCGAAGTCATGCACCGTGGGAAGAATGTCCGTCAGTGGTTATCAACATTGTGTTTATGTTCAGGTCAGGCCAACTACTTCCCGAACGGTGGTAACATGCAGCCCAATTGCCTGTTCCAAACATGTTCGCACTCGCGCTCCTGGCTGGTCTTTGGGGTGTCAGTGCTGATAGGAGACATCTTCCCCGCGATCCGCTGCGCCAGTTGGGATGCCTTTAAGAATGGAGACTGTGAAGACGAAATCAGGTGAGAGTTTCTTTAGTATTTTACGATGATAGGTTTTACCAGAAAGCCACGTAATTGCTTGACGGTGCAAACGTCAACTTAGAGCAAAATTTCAGCAAATTTCGATAATTTACAGTGAAATATTATTCCACCAATGAAGTACCACCTATATATAGCTTTAAGCAGTTCTTGTGTTTCAGTAGAAGTGTGTGGTTATAGGCTCATTTTCATATGAGGCGATCGTTATTGTCCTCAAGAGTAGCCACGCAAATATCATTGACTTCAGATAAAATTCCTGTTCTATCTGAAGTTAGTTGTAGATGTTCATAGACCTGTCACTAGGTATCATTTGACATCAGGTGGACGGCATGCTCCTTTGCTACTTCAATGTTTTTTTTTTTTAATATCAGAGAAGACCTAATAGTGCTTTTATAAAATACCATGATTATTTACTTCTATTTTCATGAGCACCTCATTATCATCCTCCTATTACCATTTTTTGTCTGTATCTGTACAGAAAACTATCCCCTAAATAACTTTAATAGCTGTAAATCCTTAAATTTTATTTTCAGCTACATGGGATACCAATCCAAGCCAGGTACAAAGGGTCTGTTCTTCTGCCAGACCAACGGCAAATATCCCTTCGGCAAAGGGATGGACGGTATTAAATACAGGAACAATAACGGCTTAGTCAGAAGTGTGCAGGAGGGTGTTATAAAAACTGCACCCATAAGGACAGTGCAAGATGGTATTGTAAAAAATGTACCCATACTCGGTAAATTACCTATATTTGGCTAATAAGGCCTAGCGCAGATATACAACTTTATGTCGACTGTTTATTTGTACGGTAAAAGTCCTATGTAAATGTATAGATCCGCATAAAATCAAGTAAATAGTTGCTCAAATATAATATCAAAGAACCACATCGATCGTTTGATAAATAAATAGTTGTACAACCGACCGGTAGTTCTCCTCTGGGTCACCTAAATAAAAATCCTGCTGCGACTATTCACGGGCGACCTATCAAAAGGCGTAACTAGAAAATGAAATAGATAACGTCTGGATTGATTGTATGCGTATATAACTGCTTGATTAGTAAAACTTGTAAAAGGAAATTACTTAACTCTACAAAATGACATATGGTAAAGACACGCTTAAAAAACATAGTAAATGTACCCACAGGCGTGTCTAGAAATTACGTTTTACCCAGCCGATAATCGACTTTTAAAGAATATAAGGGGTTGGGGAGGAAGCCTTAACCTCTTAGAACTCCACCCGCAGGATAACAAGTTACAGAACTTTACCTAATTCCTACTAAGTACAACGATCTACGCCAAGAGACATAGCCCTTCCTCCCTTCTAATCAGAAATGATATAATTAAGTCTACCAGTGACCTTTTAGTTGGGAACTAGGAAGACTAAAGCCTTTTCCTCTCTTCCTACATACAGGTGGCGTGATACAATCCTTATTGCGTTGTCGATAAATATTATATTAACGTATTGCCATAAATGTTGTGATGTAATTTAACTCTGTTGATACAAATAAATGTACTTTTGATAAGATACTGTTGATGTGACTGAAGATTTTGTGTACTTTTGTATAATTTTATTTTTGTAAGTCTGTTGTAATGAATTATTTATTGTTGTTACCTGCGTATATTTATTTAAATAAAAAGCTTAATGCATTTACTTTTGTTATATGTATAATAGCTAATTCCCGCGATTCTGCTTCGATCACGTACTACGGTATTGGGTATCCTGCGTTAATGCAGGTAATAACTATGTGTTCCAAATTTCAACGAATACCACCGGTAGTTTTGTGTGAAAGAGTAACATACATACATACATAGGGTCAGGGATGACCTCGTCTTGGGAGCGGCAGAATATATAGATCCTGGTCGACCCTATTTTTAATCATTGATTTAATTTCTAAATGTGTGCTACTGATTAGGATAGCTTTCTTGCGGCAAATAAATAAAGTTGCGGATTCATATCGCCACTTTACACGATTTTTTTTAAACCATCTTTTACCACAAAACTAAGTTTATTCAATTCACCACAAAACTCTCCGATATGATTTCCTAAGTTTTTATACACCGGTTATCCGCGACGGCGTCTAAGTTCTAACTAACTGAATTTATTAAAGAAATAGTTCATTACAATATTTACTTATTGGACAAAATTTGCCTGGAAATATCCATTTTATGAAATGATTACTACGCTAAACTGACTTGATAACAAGTTGGTTATAACAGAACCCATCTTATATTTTCTTAATGTTTCTTGAATAAAAAACGGCTTAAAACAAAGCATCTTTATTTTAATTCTCATTCATTATTTCCTCTCATTAAATATAAAATAATGCGGAGCTGGGACTCTTAGAAAAATAAACATCTTTAATAAATATAAACACAAGAAGTTTGTACGCTTGAAACCAAAATGCTAAAACGATTGATTTATTCCCAAAATCATTTTTTCTCATTAGGATCAAACGTACATTACAATATATCTTGGGTTTGTCGCAAATAAATGGAAGGAAAACAAACATAAGAAATGTATTATAAATATAACAATTAATAAAGACTTTTGTAATGAAATATTTTCGAAAATCATGCAGAATTGATAAAATAACAGCAGATACGTATGAAAATTATGAATTCTATTAATTATTATTTACGACACGCCCAAGAGTACAACACAATAGAAAATATTTTAATAAAATGTCAAATTGATAAAAAAATCAATAATAATAATAAAATTATTAATAAAGAAACGCTACGCTCTCTGATTCACAATCAGGCGCACATAACGTTCATATAACTTACTCTAATACGAAATGAAATTTATAACTAGGGTGTAAGAAATATGTTATTAATAATAAAATTAATTAATTGTACAATATCAGTTGACGTGTCATTGCAAAACCTCCTATGGGTTAAGTTGGGTTGGGTTAGAATCATTTCTAAGAGAGCTGAATATAAAATCTATTCGTACTAGTAATAAAGCGCAGAAGAGAGAATATACTACGTAAATACTGAATAAGTATTTTGCACACCTATAATTGCAATGGAACAGTTTTTACAAAAAGTACTTTT
>DWNE01010624.1:0-10242 GCA_018249875.1 Cecropterus toxeus
TTAGATTTCTGTTTTGGGTCTGGGTGTTTGTGTATTCGTCTTTGTGTGTCCATGGCACCCACGACACAGGAGAAAATACTAATGTGGGGCTACGAGTGTAGAAAGCGTGTGTATATCTGAGTTGGAATTATTATTTATTGAATAAACAAAAACAACTCTTATAAAATGACCAACGTCACGGCAACTCTTCTGGGATTACAAATGGCTGTTATTGACTGTGATTACTTAATGATGCCAGATTTATCTATTTGTCATCTTTGTAATAGTACAAAATCCTAATATTTCAAGATTTTATAAAAATAAAATCGCAAACGAGGTTGCTTCCACTGCAACCAACTCTATATAAAAAATGAAGCCGATAACAGAACTTCGATGGTCGTTTTATTATTTCCTTTTTTTGAATAGTAAAAGTAGCTAACGAACACGCGATGAGTGGCAACTGTCGACCATGGATATCTATGATCCACCTCAGATGTCCATGGGTGAAAAAGGCCAATTTGCCAAGTTTAATCTTATCTGAGATCGGTAATAAACGCATTGCTATCTATAAGGTTTACGTTAGAACGCTTCAAATAAGTATGTCTATCTTACCACACCCTTCTGACCGAAATACACCAGGACTTAACACTACAATAGACAGAACTATGTGTAGCGGTCGTGTCTCTGGAGTTGAACCAGAAAGAGTTCTACCAACTTCAAAATATAAAAATCAGCCGGCATAAATACTTTTATACCGAAACGTAACGATTTACTGGATATGGCGATGGTACCTGCCCGTTCAAAGCACACTAGTTCTACCTTTTAATTTCTAGAGATAATGGCAATACCATTATAGAACAGGACACAGACGCCGGAAATCCCGTATACAAAGATAAAATCTCCACAACCAATGGAACATTTGAATATGTTTCAGAATTTATTGATAGAGATTAAGTATCGTAGAGGCGACTGTAAGCTTAAGTAGAATAATGATGACGAATTACCATAATCATTTATGTGATACGCGAATTAATTGTACTCTAATGTAGGTTTACAAACTGTACAAATCATTGGCAGCCTCCGTTAAGTTATTAGTAAAAATAATGGAAGGATTTGACGTTGATAAAAGGGCTGCTTATTTCTTCTGTACTGGATGGCAGTCTAGCTTAGTAAAAGACCAAATATCATTTGTCATTTCAAATACGACGACCCGCGTGGCGGAGCGGTTGCCATACCGGTCTGACGCGCAGTGGGTCCTGATTTCGATCCCCGGCCAGCCAGAAATGTAAATGATGAGTTTAGATTTCTGTTCTGGGTTTGGCTGTTTGTGTCAATGGCACCCACGACACGGCTTCTGTGTGCTATGAGTGTAGAAAGAGTTTATGTTTTATGTTTAGAAAAAAAGTCTTGTCTTTAAGTATAATCATTGTAAGTTTCTATGGATTTTTGAGCTAATGAGAAGTGGTCACTGCTGCCCATGCACATCAGTATTTAAAACTAGATAAGATCAGACATTCAAATCTAACACAGCAGCTTAAGTCTGCTCTTATTTGCCACAAAGCATTTTACTTCATATAAAAGTTATCTTAATCAGTGAATAAAATAAGAAGGGTGGAATATTTCGTCGTTTAACTGTAGTGACAAATTCACACCAATTTTAGCTTCACAACAGCAATGTGCAGCACTGATTTGATCTGATTTGAATAATGTTGTAAATTAGATGCAAAAGCAAATCTGGCATTCTTTCTCAGGAATAGATAGGTATCATCTTCAAGCATGAATCATATTTAGGACTAAAGGGAAATGCATGGAGGGTACCATATACTCCATTGTGGATGCCGTAGAAGGCGACTAGAAGGCAGAATCCAGGACATAGGCAGCGACTTCCTATGTAACATGAACACTTAATGAAGACACCACAACGCATTCCAGGCACAGTGATTATGACATTTACCGTCGGGCAATTTGCTTATATAATTATTTTAAACTCTAAATAAACAAATTATTATGTACAATAATTTGTTTATTTATAGCTTTTTGGGAGTTGGCGTCAACAAAGTAACATAAAAGTGTTATAATGAATACATTTTTGTAGTGGTATTATTATACAGCTTTCATTTGATTCCTATATTGTTATGATAATGAATAATATCATCACTCCGTTTTCCTTTTTTCTGTATACAGGCATCATTTATTGAAAAATTATAAAGCCCATGTCACTATAACGACTGTTTCAGTAGAGCATGCAAAAGGAACGAACATATGTACATACATACATACGCCCGAAAATCATTATCTATCTCTATCACTCTTTTGACGCAGGGACCCAAAATCAGGAAAACCAATGGTTGGACGTCAAAGGACTGATGGATCAATCATTTCCTGCTTAAATATCTAAAAAAACAGTAAAAACCCTTTCAACTAAAACATTTGCATGTCTAACTCTGCACCATAACAACAGACCTCTTTAGTATGACCTGTTCCAACTAATCAGCAGTCCTATTCTATGCCAGCACACGACTCAAATTGTTATTCGATACGCGGTCCCCAGCTCGTGTACACCTCGTATATAGATCATTATATTGTTCAGTATTTAATGTGCGCTCCCTATCGTCAGCGTTGTCGATGTGAGCCGCATAGAAAATGAGCGCCGCTTGAATCAGAATTAGACTGTTGGCTATTACGTTCACTGTGTTATGGTTGTGTTGTAATGTGATTTCATGTCGCTATTTAAAGGAATGGTTAGGAATTGTTTAAGGATTAAATGAGCACACTATTTTTTTATTGGATAGTGTTTACCCGGGTGCGACAGAAACAGAATTATGTTTTTAGAGTGTATATATGCGTAATGTCAATCCGTCAAGCCGTTTGGGCTGTAGCGCGTGCCAACGAAATGGACGAACAAACATACATAAATTCGCTCAAAATAGCATTACCCTCCTTCTGATACCGTCGGTTGAAAATAGACCCTACCCTTTACCCTTTAAAAAATGCTTGGAATGACCTGATTTGTGAGAGACACTCATGCTCAGCAGATAGACATAACACAGCCAAAGGGTAGCATAAAATTATTGATCAGTAGATTATTTCCACGACTCTATCGACTTCGGGCAAGATAATGAATAACCCATGTTAATCCAGATTATAAACAATTTGTGCACCAAATTTCAATGTAATTCAACACCTCACAAAATTTCGCCCTTATAATATAGCAAGTAGTAAAATTCAATATATAGGGCGTTGAATATGTGTGAGTATATATATATTAGACTGACTCTACGGTGACTGTCGTTTAAAGGTCGTTAATATGTATCAGGCCATGATTGTCCATTAAGTGACTTCACTGGGACGAGGGTCTAATCAGACTCTCTATTGGCAACAAAAAAAAAGTAGTTACCCTAACAAATGATTGACGTCGTTTCAATGAATTATACTCACGCCAATTGTTTTAATTATGACGATTAACCAGATAATTGCAGACTCTTAAAGTAAAATCCATTTATGCATCTATCAAGCACTAGTAGTCTAAAATGTATTCTGGCATGTATATATGTATTTAGATCTGAAAACCGCTCCAAAATCAGAGTCTCTGGATTTCAGTTGTATAAACTCATATCTGAGTTTTATCATAATATCTTTGTGTGTACATGACATCCACGATATAGCTATTTTATCAGTCACAATAATTATACCATAGATAGTCAAAATCAACATTTTGTATTTTAAGATAAATCCTTGTTTTTTTTCAATCTAATATTATGTAATACGTTTAGGTAGAACACATTTCAACATAACACCTTATACTAGCATGAAACAGTTCTTGCGTTTCTTTGGAAGGGTGAGGTTGCCCGCTCAATTATATATAAGGCGACCATCTTAGTTGTCGGGAGTAACAATGCATCTGTGCTGTGATTGACTTCAGATAGAACCCCTGTTCTATATGAAGTTGCTTACATATGTCCATGGGTGACTGTTACCACTTACCATCAGGTGGGCTGCATGCTCGTTTGCTACTTCAATCTGATAAAAAATGTAAAGAAAAACGTAATACATTTTTCTTATGTTTGTATTAACATATTCAGTCACGTCATACCTTAATTAAAAACTGATGCAAATAAGAATTTTACAACCTGATATGACTAATAGAAACGTCAGTTTAAATCGAGATGCATAATGCTCCCAAAGCCCTACTGCTGCGAATGAAGTCATCAGTTACGAGCCAATCAGCTGATACATATTAACTAACACAGATGTATGAGTACTGGAAACGACAGTAATCAGTATACCATCGATGATACTGGAAGTGGCTAACATAAATAGCAAGATAGTTTGTTATAGTTGTATAATATGGTTAAAGTAGCTAGTCAAATAGTTTTTTTTTTATGTTCAACTGACGTCAATCAATCAGAAGAGAAATAGACTATTACGAGACTAGAGAAATTTTTAATTATAGAAATATACTATTATTAAAGTGCTTATTTATATTTCAACACATTGAAGTAAATGCATGAGCGTTACTCTATAGTTTATTAAGATGAAGGTCGATAAAAAAGGTCTCTAGACTCTTTAAGACAAACACCGAAATTGTCGCCAAAACATTTAAAAGATCCTATTTAAAGATTTTATTCCTTTCTCGCCTGTGCTAAGGAAGGAGGGAGGGGGAGGGGGTCGACTTTTCCTACTCCGTATATACGTTCATGCTTAAATCCATAGCGTTGTACAATCAATTGCGAGCAGAACCAAAATGGCAGACGCACCACGAATACAAGCAACCAATTTATCAACACACCCTATGAGATCCGACTTAGTAATGGAGCCTTCGCCGGCCTATCTCCCTGCCATCAATCAAAACAACAGGATACACATAGCTGGCCACGGAAAAAAATATGTATCCTCGCCCAGAAAAATAAAAAAATGTAAAAGCGCGCGATTAGGGATTCGTCGTGCGCAAGCGCAGAGCGGAAACGGCACGTAGAGGAAACGTCAGAACGCGATACGATTTCGAATTTCGAATTTGGAATACTCGCACGGGATGTTTGAATGGCGTGGCGTCTAATTTTTTAATGGTATTAGTTTTTGTTAATAGGTGTTTTCGGTTGTGTTTTATTTTATTACTTGTTTCCTTTGTATATATCGAAACTTTTGTAGATTTATTCTTTTTTATTTTGACAAAGAGTTCTAAGTTATAGTTCTTATGGCGCTTTGGTGTAAGATAGCGGAATGGAACTAAAATCGGAATGACACGCGTCGATCACGGACACAAGTTTCGTGGATGGTGGCTGGATCTATACAACTAATATATACCGAAGAAGACCTAATGATTGCAATAACTAATTTTAAAATAACGGAACGTTTTGTAAGATATTTATATTGCTAAGAATGATTTAATACAGAAACTTAAAACCTTAAGGTATCATAGTGCTAGTGAAAGCGCCATATTGACAGACAACCATGTAATAACAATTATATGTAGTTATATGATAATGATAACTATAACCAAAATATTTATTGTTATTATTATAGTTACTTATTACATATAGTCGTTGTTCTAATTTATATTATAACCTTTAATAAGCATGCGTAAATGAATATTTTACTAGATCAGCCCTTTGTTTTCACCCGCAATGAAAAGATACGAGTAATATAAATTATGATAACGTTTCATTGTAGTAATTTTAATAAAGCAAGGATAAAATGCTAAGGCCTGTTGCACCAAGATAGGTTTTTAATAATTTCAAATAAATTTCGATTTCAAATACACAGACAAATAAAGGTTCTGAAAATAACATTTCTGTCATTTCTTACTCTCGGTCCACTAAACATTTTTTACAAACGTATTCGACGGACATACACACAGAACTTTCAACTATATTATATGTATACTTAAAAAAATATAAAATGATTTAGTTTCGCAAAAACATGAGTCAGGTTGCAAAATACCCTAAAAAACTCGTAACGCGCTCAATTATTACAAAAATTGATGTCGGCTGATCGAGATTGGGTTCCAAAAAACCTAATTCTACGACCGGTAGCGGGTTAGAAATAATGAGCTCAAAATTACATAGCGTTTGGGTCCCGGTCGCCCAAATAGGTCAGCTTAGTGTTAGGGTACTTTGAGTTTATAAATTTATTATCTGACACGCAGTGGGTCCCGGGTTAGATCCCGGGCTAGACTGAAAAAAACACGCTTTCTACACTCGAAGCCCCACAGTTGGATTTTTTCCTGTGTCGTGGGTACCATGGACATATACAAAGAAGAACACACAAACACTCAAACCCAGAAAAAAACATCTAAATTCAACATTCAGATGTCTGACCGGGAAATGTAAATGATGAGTTTAGATTTCTATGCTGGGTGTTTATGTATTCGTCTTTATATTTTCATGGCACCTACGACACAGGAGAAAATCCTACTGTGGAGCTATGATAATAGAAAGCGTTTATGTTTATGTTTAATATAGGACAATCGATACTCGTTTTAGATGTAGGTAGTGGTGCCAAGTATCTAGTATGCTTATGCCTAGTATATATTGATGATATAGAAGTAACACTAGATACTATTGTAGTAAATAGTACTACTAGTACTAGAGGCCTTCAATGTTATTTTGAAATATATCTCGAATGAAACATACCTTGAAATAATTTTTCATTTTTGTGTTTAAAAAGCAAAAAGTTTACATTACAGGCTGATTAAACGAATTTTAATGAATGAATGAATGAAACGAATGATAATATTTAAAAAAAATATTTTTTTGTCAATATTGAAATAAAACATATAATATTATACGGAACTCTATGATCAAAAGCAGCAACCATAAACAATTTTCAATATTCCAATTTAAGCTGCAACCTGAAATGGCACGGGGCAAACATAATTGATTTTTTTTCTTAATTCGCCCGTCGCAAAAAGCATATTGCATTGGACCTTTTTTTCTGCATATTTTTTACAATTAGAACAAAATAAACACGGGTCGAAATCATTTTCTCGGTATTTTGAACTGATTGGATGATGTCAGTTCCAAAAGAATATAGGTTAAAGGACGAACATTTTGTTCTATTACCAAAAAACTTTAGTTCATTGTCGTTGGCATACAAAATAAATAATTTATGATGTCTTCTTCTGTAGATTGATTGATATTTTCGTTTATTTTTTAATTTTAATTGCTACAGGGTCAAATTCAAATATAAGGATAATAAATACGTAATATTGATAGTGTTTTGTTAAATTTTAAAATTTCGGATACTATTTTTTTTTTGCGGATACTATTTTATAATTATATAGATTATTTACTGTACTTGCAATATAAACAGCAATATCATAAAAATCGTAATTTATTACCGTTAGTAATTTTTTTTTCTCTATTATGAGCAAATTCAAAAATAATTCAAAACTTTATCTATATGTTTATCCTTCTGTACTGTTGTCATGAATGAAACTGATGTCATGAATTATATTGTAATAAATTAATAACTTAAATAATCGAGAACAATAATTAAGCATCTACGTACACATACTTGGAATTTTTAAACAAATATTATTATACAAAACAAAGAAATGCTCACAATCGCACCATGCACCAGTAATCAGCATGTCTATAAACGGATCGGTACTGTACCGGTACACTTAAACCACATATTTTAGTAATCCAATCATAAAATGAGTTATCCCGAACCATTCTTCTCACGGTGACGGACGCGCTAAAGATTTTACAGCGGGTTTCCTCAGCCCACATAGAAAAAATTACCACTTTTAATAGACCTGGCGAGAACCATCAGAATTCCCGTAAACCTCTGTAACCATAACACTCAAGAAGGGCAAGGTAGGTCCCTAGAAACTGGTCAAAAATCAGTGCTAAGTTATATATGTCTTTAATATGGTTAACACCACACATTTCCCGTGTGAAGCAATTCATATCGAATGCTTTGTATAGGATGTCCACTTAGAAGTTTATGATAAAATGATTAAGACAGACAGCCACGCTCGATTTGAAGGAGTCTTTCTTTGGAGTGCGCTGTTCGGAGTTTCTTGAGAGTACTCAAGTTTTTGAAACTTTTGTCTTGATTGCTGTGATGATCGGTGGTCTAGTCAAATCATTCATTGCTGTCTATTTATGACGGCGATACTCATGAGGAAAAACAATTAGTGACTTTCGTAGTTTTTATTTCATTTCAAATATTCGAAATCTTAATTTACTTAAGTTCGACATTTTTATCGTAAAATACATTACCGTTGAACCATGAATTAATCACAATAAATTTAGAGGTGAATTTTTTCTTCCTCTTGTGAATTTTCAATAAAAAATTGTATACGATTTTAACTGATTCCTTGATTTTTGTATTGATACACAAAAAATATGGTATGTAATATAAAATAAAGCAGAAAAAGTTGTATCTTAGGTGGCTGTGTGATTGATAAAATATAAATAAATGATAAAATAAAATGATGATTGGTGTATAATTGACATAGTGATAATTATAAGAGGCAAAGATATCATATATAAATGTTGATCGCAGATATCAATAGCAGTTAGAGGACGTTGCGAGGTAATTTACTAGTCTCTAAGTACTTTATGAAAAAATCAGAAAAGCCAACTAGAGTCGTTGGTCAAAAGGGACCGCTCCGAAAAGAGACCGCGGTCCCTTTTGACTACTAGCGTCTTTAAATGGGACGATTGGGACCAGAAATTCAACATGAAATTATATAGTCGGCAGAAAAATCTACATGCTGCGTGTGAGATATTGTTACTGTAAATATTAAGGTTAGCTTCTATTTGATATAAAAATAAATTTAATCATAGTAATATAAATTATTATTGAATAATTATACATTAACTAATACAAATGCATGTTGTATTATTATAGTTAACTGGCAGACCCGTGCCCACTTCATTGGACATTTTTTTGTGTGATTCTTGGTACTAAATGTTTGGGTTTATTACCCAACTGCCAAAGAAGTGTTACAATTTTACCTAATTCATACTTGTGCTAGCAAAATTCCGAAATCCGTGTCCAACAAATAAAAAAAATACGAGTAATGCGTGGAAGAGAGGATAGTCCAATAAATAGTGATAACTCAGATGTAACATACTAAGCTCATTACGTGTTATCTAATTTTTAATATAAAATGATTACAAGAAGCGAGATACTGTTAATGTCACCGCAGAGTTTATTTGTGTAACTAGCTTGCGGGGAACAACGATATTACATACAAATGAATTATTTATGTACGCAACTGAGACATCTTGGTACAAGATTCAATCTAATTATTTTATAAGTTTTAAGTAGCAAATTAATATGTTATATAAGTATAAATGGTAAGTACACACTGACGCGCATAGAGGTAAGCATAATCAGTAAGCGACTCCAAACTAAATATCAGGAATTCCACATAAAGTCAAAGAAAATCGAGTTCCCATTCAATCAATATTCAATCATTCAATATTTCATTTTTCGTAGGAACTGCCCTTGATTCAGCCACAATCCCGACTTGACAAGAGGCAGAGCCCGAGAATCCGGGAATAGCTGCGACCGCTCTCATCACTTTCTCGAGCTAAAAAGGTCAAGGAATCCGACAACGGGGACCAAAACCATCCCTCTTTTCCAGGCTATTGTCTTTTTGTCCCAGCTAAGCTTCACGAAATACCGGTATAAAGCGAAGCGAAGTCAAGCTATAAAAGCCAATAAGGCCAACAGTGACTACATATTAGCTAAAAAAAATATTTTGGCAAGAACGATTATTTTGGAACATTTATAATATCTACTTCGTTAAAGTTATTTTCGTAAAATTTTGCATTTTAATAATATTTCACCTTTAATTAAGGCAGTGTCAATTAATTTCTATTACCTACGCACACAATTTTATAAAAAATCATGGCGCGTGCCTGGGGTTCCAACCTCTAATCTTCCTCGATTGAGGAATCGAGTTCCAACCATTAGTCTATCACTGCTAATTTTATCATTTTCGTTTTATCGAGTGTCTAATCACAACGATTCTAAATAGGTTTCACTGCAAAAGATAAATAATACAGGGGTAAACATACACACTACATTTTATGTTAACTTTGGCCTTAAATCAAAAGCAGCTGATACGCAATCCGCGAACAGGAATACAGCCTAATTCATGCAGAATGTAGTGCGAAAATCTTACAAAATATTATAACAATAAACATTTAAAAAAAAATTAAACATCGGTCCAGAAATGGCGGAGAAATCGGTGAACATACATAAAAAAATACATACAGTCGAACATAGAACCACCTCCTT
>DWNE01010625.1:0-10241 GCA_018249875.1 Cecropterus toxeus
TGTTTGTGCATTCGTCTTTGTGTGTCCATGGCACCCACGACACAGGAGAAAATCCTAGTGTGGGGCTATGAGTGTAGAAACCGTGTGTGTGTGTGTAATAATTATATACCTATTATGATTTATTTCACATTTTCTGCGTGTTTAAATTATAACAACGGATATATACCTATATAATTAATAACGTGTGCAATGTCACCTACATTTATTTTTCTTTAATCAAATCCATATGTATCAAAAGTTATAAAAACTTAAGTATTATTACTTTTTTTAATATAATTGAAACCGCGGGGCATAACTGTTGTAATATATTAATATAAACCATGTCATAATGTCTTTGATACTGTAATTTAGCTGTAACTGATTCATTACTAAAACGAATACTAGAAATATAATCGCTTTATAAAAAAATATATATATAACAGAAAAACTTCTACAAGAAATTATTTCAAAAATTCCCGTTCATCACAAAGTGCAACGCTGGCGCAAAATAAATTAATTTTACCCTTACAGGGCAACTCGTATGTGATTATAGAAATTGAATAAGCTATCCTATTTAGAGTAGCTTAGATGTCCATAGACGGCTGTGGCCACTTACGATTTTATTACACGAATTAAAATCGATACAAGAGATGATGTATTACGCAAAATTACTTAGTGGTGGATTTTATAAGCACCGTTAATTGTCCGCGTCGCGATCCCATTATAAACCCCCTCCTGACGCCTACAGAAATACGCCTCTGTACAGAATGCACATCTGGGAGCAATGAAGCACGTAACACGCTCCGAACGGTGTATAAACCTTACATATTTAAAGCGAAATGGACGTTATAATTCAAACGTGAGGCTCAAAATCCTTTCCGTTCGATCGAAACACCCATAGCCCCGAACACCTGTTTCAACCGCACCGTTTATTTAAGATCGACATCAAACGATTTTACATCCTACTACACAAGTTTAGAATCGAAATCTGAATACCGGTCGCTCGCTGCATTCCTGCCGGTTGGGGATGTTCGCATAAATTATCGATGTTTCGTTCCGTAGCACCAAACTCGGGTACGTTCGTCCCTCTCTAAACACTTGTTTTTGTTGTGCGTGATATTATGTGTGGACGAGACAAGTGGCGAGAGTTCCGAGCGAATCTTCTGATTGTACACGGATTCGAGTAATCAATTCAGGATTTATCGGAATACCATCCGTGGTTCATAAATTTCAGATAATGCCATTTAATCATAATATAAATAGTTATGGTAATGTAACTTAAATTTATAACATAATTTTCAATATAATTGAATAATAAAATTTATTATAATAATTTAAATAAACTACGCGATGTTACTAATATTTCCCATGTAACATTATACGACTTAGGTGTAGGTACGTTTACGTAGCGCCGACAAGAACCTACATATTATCTACGTTATCTCTGTCGAGATTTTATAGTGTAACCTTTCGCTAGATCATGCATTTTAAACAGTTCTGTATAAATCCAATTTGCTTAGAAATGAGTTACTGGTATTAGTTCATTTGCTGAGTCAAATACCAGTTGATCGACGCCAGGTCACGGGGCTAGTTCATAATACACGAGGTGTCGGCGGCCCGCCGGCGCCACGGCGGCAACCGCGGCGCCTTCTATCCTGCCAACCATATTTTTACATCCACGACCGTATACAAACTCTATGTCCCATACGTTAAAACACAAAACTAAATCAGCACCGCCTCATCCACTGCGATTTCTCGAGCCATACGACTTTTCACTCTACGTCAACACCATAAAGTCTTTATCAACGAGAATGAAACCAACATTGAATTCATTCCTTGATTTTGAATTCCAAACGCCAAGCAAAAGAAAGCTATTTTTTTAGGAAGCGTGATAATGTTTAGTGTTACATTAATTTAGTTCTTATGTAACGGTCGATCGGTGCATAATATTCTATTTTATTTTAGAAAGCGTTGCATCTTTGATTACGATACTCGATTGCAGCATAATGAGTTTGGATTATGTTAATTGACGACATGTCGTATACGGATTTTATTGTCGAAGAAATCGAAGTGATCAATGCATGTATAAATAAGATTCTTGCACAGTTATATTTGGCGCCACTCTTGTCGCCAGGTGGTCGCGGCGCGGAGCCGTGTTACCGGTAAATCGTATTAAATGATACGAATGAGAATGCTCAGGTTGTGCCAGCGAGGCAATTAAATCTGGAGCCTTGTTGATTGACAGGCTATCGGGCAACACCGTAAGCTTTATTCTCGTCAAGAAATTAAACGAATCATCGATGTGTTTTTTATTCGACTACACATACTTGTAAGTTGTATGTTTAATAAGTGTAATAATCGTAGTGTAAAGGTGAAGCCCATTTGTCTTGTTAATTATGGTTAACTTATTATTTATATCGCAACATTTTTTTTAGATCGCATTGAATAATGAATATTCGTAAACAGCTGTATCTACATTTAAGCTTTATTAAGAAAATTTCTTAAATATACAAATATTGCATTTTAAAACCATATTTCACAGGTCAAGTTTCTTTTTGGGTCTGAACAAATAGCCAAAAAACTGTTCGTTAAACAAAACGCGACGATATTCACGCCATACCCTGCGGTCATGGCTAGGTGTCAAAAGCCTTACCTGACCGTTTTACGCCTACACAGGACAAGTTTATACTGGGTCGAATATTTACTATCTCAGGCCCATTCTATTTGTTCGGGAGTTATCCCTTCACACTTATGCATTGAGGCTGCTACTCAAATTATTGTCCAAATATAGTAAAACCATACTTTGGAAATGACACGTACGATCGACCCATGATTTAGATTTGAAGGAAGCACGGTCATTCTGTATCTCCTCGTGTGAGTTAAAACAAGCAACTCTTGAAATGGTAAATTATGACAAAATGTTAAATGTTCATGTATCATTAAATCATTTTTGATACTTGACATCTTTGGCAGGATTTTTGCCATATGAAAATATTTTTTCGCTACGCTTACGACTGAAATTAATGTTGTTTTGCCCATACCCGTGTTTGAGCCCATAAAAATTCATGACAAAACCTGTATAAACGGCTGGAGGCGAAACTTTGCTTTTTTTGCCAGCCGTTCCTCGAAACTGAGGAAATGTTCGAGCAAAAAGCCGACGGAACAGGATTTGGTATCGACGTTGCCAAATCTGGATGCGCTAAGAGATGATAAAGGAGACGCCGCCGCTGAGACTGGCTACAAAACTGCCGCTGCAGGAATCACAGCAAGACTAAACAAAAAGTGTGTAGATACTTCCTTAAAAGATCCATCCACGCCGCCTACCTTTTAGGTGAGAACGTCGCACCTACCCGATTAATTTATATCTCCACCTATCTATTTTGATGTCGATGGCCTTGTCATAGTGATCGAGCACAATTTCCCCGGCTCCTATACAGAACATCATTACTGATGAATGACTTGCATAATATCTTCATCTGCGAGGCGAGTTTTAGATCCAAATGCAAGAATTATCGTATAAGGTTACATAAGCTACATAATCACATGAATTGCAGCCACATTATGCAAAATTGCATTAATATGACTTTTATGTTAAATAACGTTACGTTGATATTGTAAAATTATAACGAAATTGCTAAACGTTGCATTTAGTCTAACGACGTTATCTAATACAATTTCATGTTTAGAAACGGACACATATAAAGAAGCGTTGTATATATCTTTTTTTATAAGTGAATTCGTTTTCTTGAAGAGCACTAAAATAATCCTGCAAGCGCCTGCAGCGAGAGCCTGATTTTATCTTTACGTCTCTGGCTGACAATCTAAGCGACAGTACGTGTTAATTAAGCTACATTACGCAATTCCGATCGATCTAAATGCAGGCGTTGCATTGGTTGGATGGCGTATCAACGTATGAGATTGTGAGTACTAAAGTACCGTGAGCCATGCATGCGTGAGTCATGGATACACATGTGGACGACCGCCAGATGGTCCGACGGGGCCGGATTGTCCAGTATCGGTTACCATGTCCGGATTACAGATTTTATGAAACCGTTAAACGCCATTATTTACGGAAAGTACTGAAGTTTACGCGATAAAAATACAATATCGCTGGATTTGCTATCCTATATAGTTAATTCGAGGAAGCTGTTTAAATATTCATAGTATCTACTGCAAATCGTGACCACTGTGCTTTGATAAGAGCAAAATATAAGTAGTTTTAGCAATAAATTGAATTATATATATATGTTTATGTTTAGCGATAAATTGAATTACATGATAAATAAACAATGCACATGATCGTGATGAGTGCTATCAATTGAATCATCATAAACATCATAATCACATGAGGCCAAAAAAAATCCAAATCGTACATTCATGTTGTACATATTACAAATTAATTATAACTTTCTTACGTAGTGGCATTTTAATATATATAGCTACTAGCTTTATTTTGTAATAAAAATAAAAATTTAGTATCTAATATTACCGTTACATTCTTAATGAAATTGTTAATAACATCAACAGAACTGTTCAATTAAAAATTCAACCAAGTTTAACTTTATTATTCAGTTCGTATGTTTTGTACACATGACCTTGCATTGTCTATAGAACGCATAGCATTATGTGTAATATTATAAAATAAATAATGGTATTGCTCTCAAAGGCGCATCGAAAGTTGTAGGTGGGTATCAGAGATATCCCTAGAAACCACCTAAAATTACAAGTTGTCTGAATTAATTATTAAGATATCTGTTCGGCTAATTGAATCTGGAACCCTTAGCTTGACAGAACGAGAGTATTTCATTATGAAGAATGAGGGTTTTATGTGATTATATAAAAAGGAATATGTTAACAACATGTCAAATTATAATGAAACACTCCACCAAGGTGAGCTCGCTGCAAGTCTCCTTTAGTTGCAGGGACGGATTTTTAGCCAGGAATGGAAAGTAAAGACTATTGTAGGTTAAATATCTTTTCGAAAATATGTCTTGTTATAACAAAGGAGACCACTAATCTATATTGGACAAGCGAACGCTCCAAGTCGCTAATATCCTACCCTATCGTGTTCCCAGCATTGGAATAAATTATAAAGGGTTGCAGCCAAATGTGTATACTTTGGTGGCATTTCATGCTCAATTCGCATGGTGTATGATAATGTGTGAGTAGATTTGAGTAGTTGAATCCGAGAGAATGCGACCGGCCGCGCCAGTGCTGGGATGTGCACGTCGATAAGAGCACTGATTCTGTTTCCGGCTTTTTATTAGTAATGTCATTAAGCTACGCCGCCATACTTGTGGTCACCATTCTAGTTGGTTAATTTATCCCATTATATTTACAGTTAGTTAGTGTCTCAATATATTTAGATGCATGGCTGTATTTACAAATTCTGTGTCTGTGGCACCTACTCGTATAAACACTTAATTAAATAATCTTAGAGTAATTCCTATCATTGGCATTGAAAGCGCTATATTTTACCTATTCACTTATTACGTGTTTATTTAGGTTAGATATGTTTAATAAAATCACTTATTTATTATTTTAACTCTTTTATTGGTTTATCTTACGTATTTGAATTTGCACTTAAAAAGTATATCAGACATTACCTTAGTATTGACTGCATGTATATATACTGTATGTATATGCTCGTATTGTCATATCACATTTTAGTAACGAAGTTATTCCTTTTTCATATTTAAATATGCATGGAAGATAAATAATTTAAAAAATCGAATACTATTTCGCGGAAATAGTTATAATAACAATAATAATATACCGTCGGTTCACATCCAACAAACGCAATCTTTCACGTCCACGCTAATTCCATATCTCAGACATTAAAAAACAACACATTTGATAAATAATATCGCCATAATACATCATGTGGGCGCATCCCTAAGGGCGAGACTGGGCTGGCGCCGGGCTTTTTACCCTGCGACTCGCGCGAGCCAACATTCTGTTAACTCAGTACTCAGTCGAGCGAGAGACGTGATATGAGGAGGTTGTGTTCGTCGTTATCGCGAACAACACGTGAACTTACGAAACAATAATGACATTTGAGTGCTAAGTTTTAAGTTACAATAAAAACTGTGTTTAAACGTGCCAAATCTGTTGTTAGTGAAAGACGTTGTTTGGTTGAGTTTAAGTATTTCTGGATTTGAATGCGTTCAGTGCGTGAAAATGTCAGGAACGCGTATTTCCAATTCTGGAGATTCCACGCCGGCTGAATCTAAAGGTGAGATTATTGTTTTAAATTAAAATAACAATATAAATAAGTCACAATTTAAATTGTAAAAACGGAAAACTTTACTAGTTTCTGGAGCATTTTCTAAGGTAGCTTAAAAGTTCTTTATTTATTTATAGATGTTTATAGTGTTTAGATGTACCAAACCCCTATTTGGTCAACTTGCCTGACTATGGCTACCCATTAGGAGCAGTCCTGGCTTATATGCAAGAAAAAGTATTGCATGCAATTGTATTTAATTTTACTTCCGTCGGGTTCGAACCCGGAACAAGGGAAGACTAAGTTGCGTCTTAACACTGATTGTAATTAAGGTTGAATCTTCAATTTCATTTTCTTTAATTTCTTTGTTTGTTTTTTATACATGGTGTGTTATACTGTCTGGTTGTTCACATTCAAAGATCTAAAAGTTAACCATAATGTGCATACCTGGTTTCATGGGGTATGACTTATTGTGACCAACATTATGTTAAATAATAATTAAATCAAAAAAAATACGGGGATTTGATATAAGAAACATATTTTGCAATGAATTATGTTTATATTCGTAACAATTGTAACAATATATTCAAGCAAACTTAGCTTATTGAATAATAATACATAGTGCAAACATTTAGGATAAATAACTTGCACTAAGAATGACGAGATGAAATAAAAGAAAAATACATTTTAGTTCCGAAAAAATTGTACTCCTTTCGAGAATTATTTTTTGGAGTTGTACAAGTCGATTCATGACAAATTAGAACACAATCTTAACAGTGAAAACCGTTTTTAATCGTAAGAATAATATATGAAGTATTTTTGTATTTGGTAAATTTGTTTTGCGTAGAAATTCGGCTATATTTATATTTCAGTGAACCCGTGGCTTCTTTCTTCGATAACATCATATTACATCTCAACACGTTATACTACAAAACTAATTCAAATAACTAGTTATATATATATATGCATGATATAAACAAGTCAATGTTTAAAATACAACACGTACATAGGTATCAAAAACAGTAAGAACGTGAGGGAATGCGAAGTAACCGAACTTTCTTTTCATTCTATGATAAAAGGTGAAAAACTACCTTTTTTCTTATGATTTGAAATAACGTATTTTACCAAACAAGTTAGGTACAAAGTATTTGTTTATGTTTTTTCTTAATAATAAAGTGGTTAAATATCTACTTTGTTATATGCGATATTAAAGTCTTCGTTTTTTGTGTATTTAAGATCTAACTTTATTTACTTTTTATTTACATGCAATGATCAATGAACATGTAAATCTTTGAAAATTCCTTTGTACATCAATATTATTTGCCAAAGTACCACAATCGCAAATATGGCCGCTCTTTTCAAAATTCAATGCATACATGCAGTTTTTTTATAAAATACTTCCCTTTACTTAAAATACTTTATAATAAAGATATTTATGGTAATGTTAATTGTAACTCAAATTACTTATTTATGGCTTATAATTTTATAAAATAATATTTATTGAAGTGATAAAGTACACAAGTGCTGTTCAAAAGACAGAATAAATATGATTTTCACATACATAGATTGAAATCTTAAACAAACACGTATTTTAATCCTTCCCCAATTAATGCCATCTGACACACAAAAAGATCGCAGATACCCAAAAAATCTGACATCTATACGTGGGACGCTGACTTGACTAATAAAATATCCTTTCGATTCGCCCTACCCACGGAAACCTGAGTCACCACTGTACGTAATATTTACAAGTACTCGTGTGAAATGTCTTTGGACGGGCTTATGAAGTTTTTTTTATATACATATTATGGAGGTAAATAGCAAAATTTGCAAGTAAAACCAGTGTAGTTCGACAATGCGGTACCACCGCCACACCTATTTCTAGCGTGAAGCAGTTTTTGCGTTTCGGTGGAAGGGTGTGGTTGACAGCTCACTTATATTGAGGCGACCATCTTAGTCCTCGAGAGTAGCAACGCATCTGTGATCGACTTCAGATAGAACCCGTTCTATATGAAGTTGCTTACAGATGCCCATGGGCGGTAGATACCTCTAACCATCGAGTGAACTGCATGCTCGTTTGCTACTTCCATCTGATAAAAAAACGGGCATACAAACCGCTTATAGTCTGTTGCCAGTGCCTCTCATGGACATCTGTAATCATATTCAGATAAGATTAGAGTTAGCTCACCTGAGGTCGGCTGCAGATACTTTGATACTAATGACACTAATGACAATTAAACTGAAACGCCTCGAAAAAATATGTCACCCTTACCGCATCCAAAACAAAATAGCACTTAAAATCTATACTTCTATACTAATATTATAAAGCAGAAGAGTTTGTTTGGTTGAACGCGCTAAACTCAGGAACTACTGGTTCGAAATCGCAATTTCTCATCAACAGTTCTATAAAGTTGCTAGCTTACTAGTTATAAACAAAAAAGTAATCACGAAATCGATCAATACTATTCACTAATAACTCAAAATAAAAGGGGTCGCATAAAAACGCATGCACATGTTCTAGGAGGGTGTGGAGACAAGTGGACCCTCTACTAATTTAAATTTACCGTCAGTTAAAGGAACTTGAGTCTTTTTGCCTTAAAATAAGGTCTATGTTTCTGATATCGTTTTGATAACCTTGTTTGTTTGTTCACATGTCGCAAAGCGGGGGTCGTGAGATTCAAAGACAATTTTGTTTATTTTTTTGCCCGAATTGGGTCGTCAGGGCTACCAACTGTTTCTAGTTTGTACAAGTGTTGAATTTTTTTTAATCTGTTTTAGGGATCCATGCCTTAATTCACGAATTAGATGTTTTCGCTATTATGTATACTATGTAAATAAATGACAAACAAAAGTATGTCTTAACTAAGCCTAACTTTATTAATTCGCGGTCACGTTTTTTGTATGTCTATGACGATTATTCACAGGCAATAAATTATGTGCTTAGTCAATTTTAGACTAAAAATAATAATTGTTTTTTTTTTTTTCAATCATGTTATATCGCACTGTAGGAACGAAAGGACATGAACATAAAATTTCGGCTAATTGATTTAAAACTGCGAAACTAGTAGTTAGACTAGTAAATTAAAAGGTGACGGTTTCATCTAGAGAAGGACCAACATGAATATAAGGTCCCTTTAATAACTGCGCGTTTTAAGAAACTCAAAATTGCGAACACAATTTTCTCATTTCCACAAAATGCAATGTAGGGGTTTCATATTATTCTTACAATGTTCTTTTATCAGATGGTATTAGATGGTTTCATGCAGCCGATGGTAAGTGATTACTGCCGCTCATGGGCATCTGTAAGCGACTTCATATAGAACAAGGGTTCTATCTGAAATCGATCACAGATGCCTTGCTACTTCCGATGCCTGAGATGGTCGCCTCATATAAAAGTGAGCCGGCAATCACATTTCCAACAAAACGCAAGAACTGCTTCACGCTAGAAATAGGTGTGGCGGTTGTATCTGCCCGGTACTACTGCACTGGATCTACCACCTGGAAATGTATATGTAACAGCAAAGATAAGTCATGTTTTTTCTGTCAGTAACAATAATCTTTTGCTGTTTGCGATAGTAAACCTCCATAAAATATCTCAAATATCACTGTGACTGTGTATTTTTTTATCTGACGTGAAATGATTATGAATATCACATTGTACCTACGTGAACATCACCATGATCACATATTTGCCGCGTCGAAATGATACTGCGAAAATTGTTTTGAAATGCAAATTTTCGGCAAAGTAGCTTATACATTTATTCGATCAAATGGTGTTATTTTTTAAATCATTAACTGCGAAATTCTTAATATTATTACAGCGTCATCAACCCATTATTGTCCCACTGCTGGGCACGAGTCTTCTCTCAGAATGAGAGATTTTTCAGGCCATAGTTCACCGCGCTGGCCAAGTGCGAATTGGTAGATTTGACACACCTTTGAGGACTCTTTTTTTTCTTTATAGAACTTTCAGATGTGCAGGTTTCCTCACGATGTTTTCCTTCACCGTAAAGCAGTGATAATTAAATTCTAATACGCA
>DWNE01010626.1:0-10239 GCA_018249875.1 Cecropterus toxeus
ATTGCTTTTTGGTGACATGGAAGTCGGTTTCTATTTTTTGTTAAAAAGTTTTATTTTTTATTCCCGTCTACCATATAATACCTATGATACCGTCAATACCGTACCTATAATACCGTCTACCATATAATGTCTATCCTAATAGGTTTCAATACCGTAGTAAACATTTGTTTTCATTTTTCAGTGAATTTTAGTTTTTGTGTTATTTTTTTATTTAACGCATTTTATTATAATTGAAATGGTCTACTTACTAGCTTTCGTTTGATATCAATATTGTTATGATAAAAACAAATTCCCTGCCCCTTCCCCTCTTTTTTCTAATATTCGGATTTTTTCTAAGCTTCGTACTTAAAAATTATATAGTTTATGGTACTCTATCAATTGAGTCAATTCCAACGACATCTCTTTAGTTCAAGTCCGTAATGTCGTTTAGACCTGTAGAGCGTACTAAAAATGTATTGGTTACATAGGTATATATTTTCAAAAAACATTTCCCTTTGGAGGCAGTCGGATAAAAAGTACACTTCACTAGAATACCTAATACTTTGCGAAATATACAGACCGTTCCTAAGCATGTACTTTACTGGTTTCTGTATTTGCGAGCGTGCAAATAAACCTAAGTCGTCTATTTCAATATTCTTGGTCGTGTACGTACTTCTCATTTGCGTCCGCCATACATTTTGCTTTGCACGCCCACAACTTTGCTCCGCTCAAAATCAAAACTAATGGCCCTGGCCACATGAACTATATAAGTCGGGCTCATAGCCTTACGGAGTGAACTGTTTACGGTTAGCCTTATGTGCTTATATATTTTCTTTCCCAACAATACACTATTAGTACTTATTACCCGACTGCGTCAGAGGAGGGTAGTGTTTTTCGAGCGTTTGTATGTATGTATGTACAGCAGTGATAGCCTAATAGTTAAAGCTCGGCCACTTAATCGAGGGTCCGAGGTTCGAATCCCAGGCATGCAACACTGATTTTTCTAAAATTATGTGCATATTACAATTTAATTGTCACTGCTTTACGGTGAAGGTAAACATCGTGAGGAAACCTGTACATCTGAGAGTTCTGTAACAAAAAAGTTCTTAAAGATGTGTGAAGTCTACCAATTCGCACTTGGCCAGCACGGTGGTCTATGGAAAAAACTCTCGCATTCTGAGGGAAGACCTGTGCCCAGCAGTGGGACAGTAATAGGTTGATCACGATGTATGTATGTATGTATGTATACAAGTATGTTTGTATGTATGTATGTCCATTTCTTTGGCACAAATACATTTTATTTTACGTTTGTCTTATATTTATTTTATTTCTACTGTGATCGTTATTTTCTGTAAATTTGGGAAACGTTTTTTGCCGTGATTTTGTTAATTTAATTACCAATGTAATATTCAATATAATATACCAACACTATATTACCAACCATTACCGTATACAAACTCATTCTATGGGTACAAAGAGCGACCTTGCTAGGTGACCTTACTATTAAAATAACATTGAAGCTGTTTTGTGCATTAATAATATGTTATTTATCAAATTTTGTAATTGATTGGGTAATACCTACTTTAAAATATTATGTTCTTCTTAAAATATTTTAAGTCCATATTTTTCTAAACGTCAAGTTTACTCATAAGCTACGTTTTTTTTTATAAATATGAAGTAGCAAACGAGCAAGCAGCCCACCTGATGGTAAGTGGTTACTGTCAAGTACATAGATATCTATGTATGTAATAAGCTTTTATTAACTTGGTATGTACCTGTGTATCAACGTACATATGTAACGGAAACATGATTTCCGTAACGGAGCGATCACCGGATTGCACTTTACCGGATGGACACGCAGTGGGTTCCGGGTTCGATCCCAGACCAAACAGATATCTAAATTATGAATTTAGATTACGGTTATGTGTCGGGGTGTTTGTATATTAGTATTAGTGTCCATGGCACCCACGGAAAAAAATGTGTGGAGCTATGAGTGTAGGAAACTTTAATCGTCACCGTTAATCATGTAATATTGAAGAAGCAATGTATTTAATCTACTTAAATACATTGCTTCTTTGTTATTGCGTATATGTTTTCATTAAATATTTATAATATCATTTTATATTTATTGTTCTAAATTAAACTATAGTAAACATAAATACATAAAATTACAATAACAATATATAATAATTATAATATCCATATAATTAATCATTAAATGTAATATTATTTAGCAACGTATTAAAAATGTTAATAGTTAATAGTATTTAGGATTGTTGCCAGTATCTTAAAAATGTAAAGATTATATATATAACATTACAATAAAACACATTGACTTTGATTTTAATCATATTTTAATCATTAACTACAATATAATAAACCAATATAAATAGTATGTAATTAACGTAAGTATTGTATATGTATATACTCGTACATAATACAACATACGAGATATTTTCTTATCTATACGTAATAATATTAGCGATATAAGCCCTAAACCATCCGAAAGTAGTGCAATAAAGTAAAGTGGGTGTAAAAAACAAATAGTGTGTAATTAATCAAATCACATCCACATTTCGCCATTATCTATAACGTAAATGGAGCCCGTGATACTACGCGCGCGATCGCTCGCTAGATAAAGAATCAGGTCAGCAACCTCATCACTTTGCGTCATTTTGCGAAGCGGCAAGGTTTTATCACGAGCATCGTACAATTCTTCCATTTGTGTCTTACTAAAACCCGCGTTCTCCACGAAAGCGGTCTTCGTACCACCCGGATTCACAGAGTTCACTCGGACTCCTTGCGGCCCGAGCTCCATCGCGAGGCATCTGGTGAACTGATCCAATGCGGCTTTGGAGATACAATACGGTAAGAAATCTACATCTCGTATCGGCCTCATCGAGGCGACGCTTGACACATTTACCACGTTTCCTTTGGAGTTAATGAGATAAGGTACCGCCAGACTGGTGAGGAGGTACGCTGGACGCATATTGATATTCATAGCACGATCGTACAACTCTATACCATCACGAATACTCCCATGTATCCCCACACCGGCGTTATTAACCAACACATCAATACGGCCGAACACATCTATCGTATTATCTACAATTTTCTTCACATCCTCGTCGACACTGAGTTCCGCTTTGATAATCAAAGGCTTTTGTCCCTTAGCTTGTTCGCACTTTGTTGCAACTTCATTCAAGCCCGTTTCATTTCTCCCGACGAGAACAACTTTCGCGGACTGGTTTGCGAATAAGATTGCAGCAGATGCGCCAATGCCGGAGCTAGCGCCCGTAATCACAACTACTTTGTTACAGAAGTCCATCGTTGACGGCTTCGCAAGCTCGACTGGCCACTTGTTTGTAGTTTGATTATAACATTCGACCTTAAAATGCAATCATTGAATCGAAGCGTGATTTCTGCTGTTATGCGTTTTTCTACAAAGCAGAGCGATAATATCTTTTGATAAGTATCAAGGCCACCAGATTTAAAAAAAGGATCATGCGAATGTAAATGTTATGCGAGTTTTTAAGTGTTTTTATGGTAAAGGACTTACTTCGCCTGAGAATTGAACTCCGTTCTCTAGCGACCGAGATGGAGATTCGTACGACACAGCAGCTGTTGTCCTTTTATTTTACTATTTTTTTATTATAACCTTCGTAAACTCAACATTAGTTTGTTATTAAATATTTTATTAGGCCACAGTCATAATCAACTTTGAATTATAAAGCCATTATTTAATATACTAATAGTAATAAATAATAATTACTTGCCTACGAAGTAAATTCCAGTTAAGGTCAGCGAACATTAATTAATTATTTCTGACGACTTCTTAGGACCCAAAATAAAGTCATTATTACAACTCCTACGCCTTAACAGCTACAACTTCATACTTTTAACATCATATCCATTAGGTAATAAGTTTTATTTTAGTTCTAATTTCGTCATCTTTTAAATACAAAACATTTGTACCCTATACCATTTCTTTTTAGGGTTCCTTACCCAAAGGATAAAAAATGGAACCCTATTACTAAGACTGCGCTGTCCGTCTGTCCGTCTGATTGTCACCAGGCTGTATCTCATGAACCGTGATAACATGACAGTTGAAATTTTCGATAGATGAATGTATTTTTTTGCCGCTATAAGAACGCATAATACTAAAAGCAGAATAAAATAAATATTTATCGGGGGCTCCCATACATCAAACGTAATTTATGAACGCACGAAACCCTTCGTGCGCGAGTCCGACTCGCACTTGGCCGATTTTTTTACTGCTTGCGACATCTTTGCATGACACGTATTTGGTACTACAATAGTAGTGACCTTCTGAGTGACAATAAAATGTATTATTATACCACCTGAATAAGAAGTCACTGACATCATCCAGCAATAGATTCCAATGAACTTTAGTTTTGTATTAACATTTAACCGCAAACTGGTCCTAGAAATGTGATAAAATAGTCTACTAGACTTGACAGATGACTTCGCACTAGTTATTGGGTAAGGCGAAAAGAGATTGTTCGCGATATGGACGTTTGAATAAATGGCTTAAATATATATCCAATAAAGAAAGGCAACATGATAAAAAATAAATAAAATATCAGGCAATTCGAAGCTGACAAAACTACCCATACAAATTACTACATTGTTTTATGTATCAATGTTAAGAATGGATCTCCGCCACTCTGTAGGTAACCTAAGTTATACTCCTTGATGGAGTATCCTCGGTGGAGCTTAATTGTCTTCCAATGCTGCATCAGGAATCCTATAAGATATATCTGCTATCAAATAATAACATCCAGACGCAGGTATTCTAAAAGCACACCGAGGTATGGAAACGTGTGAAAATTAGCCACTTCCGTTCATTTCCCATCCATCCAACGTTTAATCTACGCTTCTTAACTTTTAGATCATTAACAAACGATCGAACTCATACTTGTTTAACTTCATATCGTCTACAAACAATAAACGTGCCGTGGCAGACAAAATCGTATTTTCCTATACAATATTTTGACATGTACGAATTATCTCCGCAGTAGTATTACGGTAGATATTAATACGTCAATACAATATGTATTTTTGTCAAGTTGAACTAGCAAACAAGTACGCATAAGTCCACCTGATGGTAAGTGGTTACTGCCGCCCATGGACGTCTTTAACCAACTTCATATAGAACAGGGGTTCTATCTGAAGTTGATCATAGTTGCGTTGCTACTCCCGAGGACTAAGAGGGTCGCCTCATATGTAAGTTAGCCGGCAATCACACCATGCAAACGAGACACAAAACTGTTTTACGCAATAAATTAGTATGGCAATTATACCTCCCCGGTCGAACTACACTGGTCCTACCACCTTGAAATTACGCTATTATAGGTACATTATGTTGCGTAGAAAAATAGTATTTTTTCTACCGCGAAACACATTTGCCACGTTTAATGTCTGCAGATGTAAATGCAGTTAAAGCTACAGGTCGTATACACATACAAATTACTAAACTGAGATATGGGTGACCTGCCCTGAAAAAACTGTGACGAAGTTATGACATATTTCTATAAAAATCAGAACGATCAGAATCTAAAACAAACTCAATAAAATTCGTTGCTTTATTTGAACTTTGAAAAGGTTACTAACATCCTAATAAATCAAAGGTCTACAGATTTATTATGCAACTTAAAACTTTGAGGACAGACTGCCTATTTGCATAGGAATAATGAATAGCAAGCAACTGTATTCGAAGATATTGCTTTGTTTTACCTTGAAGAACGGCTCACTTCCATATGAGCGACTATTTTAGGCCTCGGGAATAGCAACGCATTTATGATTTGATTCAAGTAGAACCCCTGTTCTATGTGAAATTGTTAACACATGTCCACGGACAGAAGCGACCACTTGCTATGCTTGCAAGTGGACAGCAAATTCGTCAGCTACTTCCATATTATAAACCTGGGAATATAAGATAAAATATAAGAAAATATGTAACGTAATGTAATTTGCCGTTCATGGACATTTAGAATTAACTGTAGATAGGGAAGAAAATGGATAGTTCAGAGTCCTAAGGTCCTGTCAAAGAACCTATCGAAGGCCACACCATGCTTTGATAGTTCTAAGAACTAAGTTGGAACGCCTCGTACAAGTGTAACTTATTAGGCAAAATAGACATAGCGATGGTGTCTCCAGTCGAACCACAAAGGGTTCAACCACCTCGAACTTAACTTTGAGGACAGGCTGCCTGAGACCCAATATTTGCATAGGAATAATGAATAACAAGCAAGTATTCGAAGATATTGATTTTATAATTTGGCCTAAGTCCAGTGCATCTGTTTAAATGAACCGGGGAATGTTAACATAGTCTAACGGGTCCGAACAATGCTTTCCATGTGGTCGCCGTAGATAAACTTGGAAATGTTCTAAGAATTCACGAGCGATCTTAGCCTTTATGCTTATATGTACAGTAACTAAAATTGCCTGGACATTATCAGCGTTACCACGCTTGAATAATCATTCATGTAAATGACATGCTTCGGAACCGACATTACGTAGTTTGCCTTCAATACGAGAGACAAGTCGGGATGAATGGATTAACTAAATCCTGCATTGTTAATATCTGTTTAATTTGGATGTATAATAGATCCTCATATTTGTAAAAGGTTCCCTTTATTTAGGACATCAATTATATGAATATTAAATTAACATAAAAAATCCTGCAGCTTTGATATGGTAACAAAATGAATGAAAAATAATTATAGCAATTTTTTTCTGTACAAGTTTTTTACAATTTATTTAAGATAATATTACCGAATCTATACATATTGACCATGGTTTCTCTCCGCTACCACAGTTTCATCGTGACTACGTTCCATATAACTGGGTCGAAATATCGGCAAATGATATATGAGAAAAACGCATATCGTGAGTACCCGTAATATAATTATTACAATATTTTTACATCAGGCGGGGCGCAAAGAAAATGTATATAGTAACTTAGTAACTTCATTTTAAAGGTAATTGGTACCTGGATACCAATTACCAATCGTATTACTAACATAAACACCTTTTTCACCTTTTAGACATGATTAATATTGCGTAGTTACAATTCTTCTTTGAATAATTTATAGAAATAAATTGTATCTACCTTAAACTTTATACGTTCTCATCTCGTTTTATAAAAATACTCCTTAAGAATATAAATGTAACAAAATAAGAACACCTTTAAATATAATAACCCAATACAATATACGATGAAACCATATTTTTACAATTCTCACAATGTTTCTTTTAAATCTACAACATCACCCACAAAGGTAACAGGTGTGTTACGAAAGCATTTTCAATTTACAAAAGAGTCACGTAAAATACAACCTTTCTTTTTAACTTAACAAAGCTAAAGGTAGAAATGATAGCGTCATCAAGGTAATTCAAATAAAAGTGGCATTATAACTCTCCCGAGCGCAGCGGGGAGACCGAAGTAAGCACCACTCCGTGGGAGGTGACACCCGTAATTTGGGATCTTATCATAAATCTTAAAGATCAGGATGGATCACTCCTAGCGAATCACCCTTCTACGACTATCCCATACTGTATTATATGAGGCTTATGTGCACACCCTTTTCTAATGGCCGACTATCGCGTGTTTTCGAATGCTGAGTCTTTTAGCAATTTTTCTTCTCCAACGGTCCATAGTCCTGAACCCTATTAGTGAAATTGCTGTGTACGTTCTTCCACAGAATTTCTTCCACAATATACAGATTGAACGTGATTTCGGTGTCAACGAAATTGGTGGCCAAATATAGGAAAATGTCATTCAGAAAATGTATCTTTGAAGAAGCTCTTACTGGTCGATGTAGGTAATTGGAAATCACGCGCAATTTGGAGATTATTTTCGACGAATAATATATCAGAAATTTGTGCGACAAAGTAATGTTATTAAGAGTATGTGTTATAAAGAAATCGGAGCTACGTATTTACATTATTACATTACCTTTTTGATAAGTTTTTATTTAGTATGGCTACTTTATTCTTTGAATCAAGTATTCAATTTACTAGCAGAATGCGTAAAGAATTCATATTTCTCTAAAAACTTGTATCATGCAGTGTACTTTTTAAATAATTATGTTAAAAGTAAATAAAAGTAATATATGGTGTTAAAAGTAATATAAGTGTGCCATAAAAGTAATGTAAGTGAAATTTTGGCAGTTGGTAAGAGAATTGATTTTCTTTTAAGATTTCTTTATTTTTGGCTATAGCTCAACCCGGATGTGTGCGGATGTAACGCATTTAACTCTCATTATTTCACAGCGAGACAACAAGATGAATGTGCCAAAAATTCCCGACAAATTTCGGCAGAGTATTCCCGGGAAAATTCCTAGATTTAGGTGTTTCCGGTACGCACCGCTCACATGTGGAATTCGGGAAATTCAGCGGAAATATCTTCACACCGCCTGAAGTAGAGATAACTTGCTGATATGGGCTACGGTAAGCCTTGTTATGTGCATTATGTCATTGTGTTTATATAAACACTGTTTACTTTTCTGTTGTCCAAAATACCTTTTAAATTTAGTTCTTTCGCTTTTCGTCCTTTTTGATAATGTTTTAGTTGTATGTAGATTGTGAAATTTATTTTGAAAATTAGGTCGGATAGGTTTTACGTTTAAGATATTTTCTAAATTTAAAACCATATTTTGCTTAACTTGTATGTTAAGTAAATTGTACAAGGACATATGTTTAGGTACTTTTAGCTTTGAAACGAAAATTAATATAAAATCTATAAAATTGTATTCTATCATGTACTGTTATATTGAAAAAGACATCCCATTTCACTTGATAATAACGTTAATTCCCTTATCTAATTCCGTAACAGAATCCATCTTTCTTATTTCCCAAATATCTGAGATAAAAGTAAGTGAACTTCCCCTAAAATATGTCAACTTTATACCAACATTTCGACTCGACTGTTTGGTGGGCAACTGACACATTTCTCGTAAATAACCTTCCTTTCGTTTAATATAAGTAAAGCAAGGCGGCAAAGCATGACGTACCATCCATCAAGCTCTCAAGGACTATGACAAGAAGGCTTACTTCTCTCATGAATATTTATCGCCCTGTTTATTTCCCAAACCGAGTTACTTGGAAAAAATATTGTGACTGTTCCAAGCTGAATCGCTTTTGTATCTAAATTTATCTCCGAGTTTGATTTATGCGTACATCAGTTAAGTAATTTATGAAATCTGACGCTTTATGACGTCAGATAGATATTTATCTATCTTGATTTCAGCTGCCAAGAATATTCGTAATGAATTGTATGACAGTACAGTTTTGTATAGTGAAAATACGAATGTACAGGAATATGAATTATCGTTGATGTAGGAGTGCGAGGTACACTCTTCTTCTAAATGTCTCTTCTAAAAAGTAACGGCCTAAAATGCGCTTGTGACATTTACCAAATTCTAATAGGTGTTTAATATTTCGTCTAATAGCGACCAATTTCTAAAAGTTAGAGATTGGCCAATATTTAAATAAACTATTCAGAAATAAAACACTCGAAAGATTGTGTTGGAAATAAAGCTATTTTATATGTATTATTTATATTTTTAATCGTTATATATGCAAAAAAATACAAAATCTACCAGGTAAAATAAACTGCGTAACTAAAATAAAAGATACGACTTAATATGTTATGTAATAAAAATATTTTAGGTCAGATTATATATTATTTGAATATAGATAAACTTCCATTTTGATCAAAGTTAAGAAAAGGTTGATCTACAAGGCTTTTTACGCACAAAAATATTTTGCCTCAAAGAAATTATTTTAGGACAGAGATTATAAGAATTTCACCAGTTGCGACATTTTTATCTTATCCGAATATGTTATGTTTTCGGTTAAATATTTGGAATTTATGTAAATAAAGCGCTTAGAAATATAATACGTGATATTTATTACAATTATTTATCTACCTGTTTTTATTTTTTATAATTAGCTTTCCATATATCATCGAAGCTATATATCATCCAACACATATTCCTAAAATATGTTTGCGTTTATTCCACGTTGGGATATTGTACATTCAATGCATAGATACTAGGCAGTTATGTTAGAACTAATAAGTCTAAGTCAATTTAAGTCCTCCACAGTTTTGGTATTTGTAATAATGGAGTAGATTTTTGTCATTTTTAATTTAAAAATTAAATATTTTATAATAACTGTTGAAATACGTTGGTATAATATTAAACTCGACTTCCATTAGAAGAATTTTATATG
>DWNE01010627.1:0-10239 GCA_018249875.1 Cecropterus toxeus
TGAACTACATTGGTTCTACCACCTGTTGTAACTGTAAGTTTAAGATGTTTGTAGTGTATTTAGCTAAAAAGACTCAATATTGTATGTTTGCGTATGGTTGTGTAACGTGTAAGCAGTTTCATCTTATTTCAATATTCATTTATCTTGTTGAACTTAAAAATGAGGAGCAAGAAATAACCGTTTTTTTACCTTAATCATAAAAATAATGAAATTTGTAATTATCTATTTACTCTTATCATAATAAAATATATATACCCTTGTTCTTTCATGAATATTTCGTCAAAATTACCATTATAAGGAAAATTTTGGCATAACGTTATTTATAAACGTTTCAGCAAGCCGATAGTAATAAATTGACGAAGATTATACATTTTATATATAAATTTATGATATAAATGATATAAGAGTTTTTCGTTAAAAACATATTTCTTTTTACAGCCTCCACGTTCAGCGCACCCTGTGGTCAAGTTCACGTGCTCTAGTCAAGAGCCAATGGTGATCGACAACCTTCCATTCGACAAGTATGAGCTGGAGCCGAGCCCGCTCACCCAGTTCATACTGGCTAGGAAACAACCGACAATCTGTTGGCAGGTGTGTATATTTTCTCCTTAGTATTTATGAAAGTTGACTATGGTGATGATGATAATGTGTGTGTGTCTTTGCAAGGTTTTGGTAAACACCAAAAACGACTATTTAGAGTAAAGTAATAAAACGGGCAAAATACATACAGAATAGTGGTCACTCCACTTTCTAGTGAAAATATCTAAAAAAGAACTTAGGTTATTGTTAGTGTTTAGTTTTAGAAATAAAAAAAAAATGCATATATGAAATTTGGCAGACGCAAATTGGTATTATGCTAATTAGCGAGAAATTGATTCTGAATATTTAACTTCATTAAAAGAAATGATTATCATATGTTATGATTTTTTATGTATATATAATCATTATATGTATTGTTAGAATCGCATCTGAAAAAGCATAATCGATTTTTCTCTTCATCTAGTTTTGGAAACGGATACACTTAATTAACTCGACACTTCTTCTTATATTACAGGTGTTTGTTGCCAGCAGTGGTTGCAAGAATAGTGAAGTGAGCCAACCATTTGGTTACCTGAAGGCTTCAACGAATCTTACCTGCGTCAATCTCTTTGTGTTACCATACAATTATCCTGTGCTTTTGCCGTTGCTCGACGATCTGTTCAAGGTCCACAGATGCAAACCACCGGCTGAATGGAAACAAGCATTCCAACAGTATTTGGACAGGATGCCATCTTATTATGTTACTGTAAGTATTTTGGTTATTTTTATAGGTGGTAGAATTAGCATGATTTGTTCAGTTGGTCTCTTGGCCTATTTTTAGTCTGAAGAAATTCTTGTTTCGGTAGAGGATGTATATGCTAATTGACTTACCTTTGAAGCAGCTTTAGTCCATAGTGACATCGCATATATGATTAACTTAAAATAACATCTGTCCTATACGGAGTTGATTGTACATGCCACATGTGGCAGTGACTACTTATCAGGTGTAAAGCATGCTCATTTGAATCTTTAAAAATTAATTCGAATAAGCTTATTATTTGAACCTTTCATCTTGTGTTGATCATTTTTAATTCTTTAGTCTTTGTAAACTTTGTTATATGAAATAAGATAATAAGATATGAAACTTCTTGCTTAGTCACTTATTTCTGCTATTTATATATCGGTTGCCTCTCACTGTTAGTTTATTAATAGAATGTTGGATATATAGGTTTAATCGGTGTTCTATTGGTCTAGTTATCTGTGTCTATTGTCTACGTAATTCTTAGTTAAAATTTATAATTATTTATTTTTCAGCCTCTTCGCAGAGCATTGACCAAGATGGGTGCGTCCGCACCTCTAGTGCAAACCCTGATTCCCGACTCTCAGGATAATTCGCTAAGTTTCTCTGTACTAAACTACTTGAAAAGACTGAAAAACCAAGCTAAGATCGAATTCGAGAAACTTTGTGCGGATGTCCTCAATAAAGCTAATAATGGCAATACTCAAAAGGTATTTCTTTTTTTAATTGTTGCAGAGTACAGATTACAAAAACAAACAAGAGAATTAACGAATATCTTGATTAAATATAATACATTTATTCTGTACTGATTTATTTTGATAACTCGTATTCGTAATTTCGATATTTCCAATATTATTGTATATTGTGAACATTTATTTGTATATGTTTTAAATCTAAATCTGAACACTTTTCGTACTTTCAATGTGATATTATTTCTGAGCAAACATCAAATTTGATTCACTCTGCGTATGATAATACAGTCATAGTTCATATCATGAACAAGACCTATGCTCCAGTGGGTGCAAACAAGTAGTGATAATTACACAGGGGTTATCCGTGTTATGGGCGACAAACACACCCAAAAACCCCTCATTAACTATTCGCTATTTTGGGTGTTTTAAATCTATCCATTGTTTTTATTATTTGCTAATTTCGATTTCAGGTAGCGGAAAGCGTGCGAGTGGTACCCAGATCGCCGCTCAAAAAGGATCTAACGACGCATCCGTGCTTGCAAGACAAGTTCACCGCGCTACGTGACCAATTGAACGAGTTCGGCGGCTTCGTGGTGGGGTTATCGCGAGGCCGCCACAAAACACAGACGCACACCTATAGAAACCCATTCGATATACAGAGGAGAGATTTGTTAGATCAGGTAAAATCCGTGCAGACTTTGAAATGCATACACATTTTTTTTATTTTTATTATTATGAATTATTTACAAACACAGAGTTCATTTATCTGAAGGTTAATTATCTTATCTCTTAGTGTAAATATTTCTGGCACGCGTATATTGAAGATGTTTATAAATAAAATTCAACTGATTTGACTTATTTCTGCCCAATAACAACAATGTTACACGCTGCTGTTTCAGTTTGATTGCATTGATAAGGGACAGATACTGACTCTTTTGTACGAGGCATTTTGTTCAGCTTGACCTTGACAACGGACCTTGGGTAGACCTCACATCCTATCTGTGGTGAATTATAGATATTCATGGGCGGCAGTTCCCCTTGCCTTAAAGTAAACTGCATTCTCGTTAGCTAATTGCAGAATATACAAGATAATGTACGTAATTTAGTTTAAGTGACCATGTAACAATTACATTACAAAAAAAAACTTATTAACGCACGAGGCCGTAAAATATTGTTGTTACAACATTGACAACGAATCTATACTGGGTAACAAATTTTTGCTATTTGTATCACTTTATGAGCGTGTTTTCAGGTGGTCCGCATGAGAGCCAACTTCCTCCAGCCGTCGCTGGCACACACGCGGCTTGTGGACGAGGACAGCTTGCACTCGATGCCGGTGGCGCAGATGGGCAACTACCAGGAGTACCTTAAGCGCATGACGCCCCAGTTACGAGAAATCGAGTCTCAACCCGTGCGCCAGCATATGTTTGGCAACCCCTTCAAGATAGACAAGGTATATTCAAGAATGTCGATAACTATAGATATTAAGCTATGTAAATATTTTTTATTATATTCTGGAATAAACAAAGTATATTGTAATAATTAGATTATGTTCACGTAATAAAATACTGGAATCAACTAAACACTTGTTGTTTCTTGTCTTCCAGAGGATGATGGTAGACGAAGCGGACATCGATCCAATGGGTGCAGTGCGGGGGAGCGGCGGGGGCGGGACGTCCAAGCGAGGGTCGGACTCCCCGCGCGCCGCCCCGCCCAAGCGGAAAGCCGGTCCGCTGCCTCACCACGTGGTGGCGAGGCGACCATCCACACCCACACTATGTCCGTCGCCGCTACCTCCGCTGTCTCCGCTGTCGCCCCTACCGAGCGCGTCGCCGCCGCCCGCCGCCCCCCTGTCGCCGGTCACGACGCGGCGACCGGCCTCGCCTCTAGCGCCGGCGCCCTCGGACCTACCGTCAGGACGACCGCCTGAGGTATATTGCTTACTTTGTTTGATCGTAAGACCAATTATTATTTATATTATGTAATAATAACAAGTACTCGATGAATTTTTTCTATACCCCCTGATATTTACCTAAAAATATGATTTTGTACACGGTAAAGTACATAATGGATAAACATACAATATTGAAAAGCCATATTTGACATTATTGGGTAGATAATTAAAATATGTACGTGTGATGGTGGTTTTAATAAACTTAAAAAATATCATTTGAATAGTGTAATTATTTAAGTAAAAATATTTTGTATTTGTAAGTTGCAGGAACCTCCTAACGTGGACACAGGCGGGTCGAATATTGGGCCAGCATCGCCAATATCCACCGTACCCGCCTCTGCACCCCCGAATCTACCACCTGTCATCAAACCATTTCTCAATGGAGGTAATTTTAGTTTTATCTAATTTTCTGGGAAAAATATAAAAAAAGTTGGTACACGTTACATTTTTAACTAAATTAACAAAATAGCAAATAATGAACACTTTTTTAAAATACAAATTGAGGGTATTGTGATAGTAAAAATAGCGGAGGAATTGTAGTAATGGTTTTAACGATGATCGAGAATCAATTGTTGCGCTTTTTAAAGCCCAATTTATATTGTATAATTAATCTTGAGTTTAATATTCTGTCTTTAATTTCTACAGTCGCTTCAGACAATAGTCAAATAGAATAAATTATGTGATAGATCTGCAAGGGCAAGATTCATATTCACAAACTGAATTGATAGGGCGCGTACCTCGTTTAAAATATATTTTGTTTCAAATGCACCATAAGTTGTATGTAATTAACATCAAGTACTATAACTCCCGTTTACAGTATTTGCTGTATTTTTTAACAGAAGGAGGGTAATTTTTTTCGAGCGTATGTATATATGTTTGTTTGTATGTATGTACATTTCTTTGGCACGCTCTACAGGCTAAACGGCTCGACGATTGTGACGTGTGACATATCATTAGAATCGTCTCAGTTTGCATTGTGACATAGGCTATACAATTTTCTAAAATGGTGCCTGAAAATTGAGTAAAAATGGGGGTGAGGGGGAGGGACGAATTTTTATTGTATTACGACAAGATGGGTATCAAATGAAAGCTAGTAAATAGACCAATCTAAAAATATGTATAGTGTAATACTTGACTATTTTGACAAAAACTCATATAAGCCAAAAATTAAATGTATATATATGAACATTATGAACAAAAAAATCGTTTTAAGCAGTCAGGTTTTTTGTTTTAATGTTTTTAACGATGTTACTAGTTTTAATTGACACTCGTTTATTCCAGACGCGTACACGACGATGGGCGGCAAGCGCGCGCGGTCGCCGTCGCCGCCCGCGGAGGCGGTGCTGCCCGCGCAGCCGGCCGCCGCGCCGCAGGACACGCACGAGCTGCAGATCAACGCCATCCTGCAGGGCGTCGCCGCGGAGAACAGCTCCGGCTCCAGGGATAAGAAGAAGAAGCGGAAGGTCAGACCCTAAATGATTCGGATTTGCTTATATTCGGCTCAGTTATATATGACGCGACCATCTTAAGCCTCGGGGGTAGCGCATCTGTGATCGAGTTCAGATAGAATCTCTGTTCTTATATGAAGTTGCTCACAGGTGTCCATGGGTGGCAGTAACCACTTACCATCATGTGGGTATGCTCGTTTGTTACTTCATTCTTACATAAAAAAATATCACATGATTAATTGTTTGGGTTAGAATAAGATATGTTTTTTTTTTATAGAATTTAAGTAGCAACCGAGCGTACAGACCATGTGTATGTAAGTGAACACTGCCACTCATAGACGTTTGTCATCAATTCTATAATAGAAAAGTCTCATCTCAAATTTGGCAATGACGCGTTGCTACTACTGAAGTTTAAGTTGGAACACCTCCTAATAGCATGTCTCCCTTACCACACCTTTCAAACCAGAACCAAACAGTGCGTTGCTTTTAATAGGCATAAATAGTTTTGACAGTGGTACTCCTGGAATCGAAAAACAAAGAGATCCACAACCGTTACATAAAAAAAATAAAGTTATTAAATAATACCATGACATTTTAACTTTAATCATTATATTTAAATAACATAATTGTAACGCTCTGATTGGTTTCGCTGAATCTGTGCCCTTAGTACGAGTTTGTTTCTTCAAAATAGTTGTTGTTTACGTATTTCGTCATAACAAAGTGCATTGCAATGTAAGGGCAAAAACGTAACAAAAATTATTGTTTTGAGTAAAACGTTATAATTTATAATCTCAATAAACACACTGGTATACTCTATTTCAGAGTTGTTTAATATCATATAAATATAATATTTCCAGTGCATAAGTAAATTTATGCTGGCAGTATTTATTAAAAGCTTTTATTTAATACTTTAGTTGAAAGAGTTTAGAAGTAATATATTATAGTAATATAAGTTTAGTTTTGTCAACCCATTATTGTCCCACTGCTGGGCACGGGTCTGCTCTCAGAGTGAGAGAGTTTTAGGCCATAGTCCACCGCGCTGGCTAGGTGCGAATTTTTAGACTTCACACACCTTTGAGAACTCTTTTTTTTTATGAGAACTCTTAGATGTGCAGGTTTCCTCACGATGTTATCCTTCACCGTGAAGCAGTGATATTTAAATTCTAATACGCACATAATTTTAGAAAAATCATTGGTATGGAATTAGAACCCCGGATCCTCGATTGAGAGGCCGAGTTTCAATCATTAGGCTATCACTACTCCATAAGTATAGTGTATAATATATAAGTAAAAATACTTTAATAGCTAAAGTACAAGTTCTTTGCTACATGGCAAGAAATTAAAGTTTTGCTTGCTAGCCGTTGGATGAACATAAAAAGTAATAAGCACCTTCCGGTTAAAAATTAAATGGCAACCTCGTGTATGCCATCAAAAGTTTGCCATTTTTAACGTTCTCTGTCTTTTTATTTAAAATGAAAAAATTAAAGTCTAAAACGTAAGAGCGTAGTGATTTTACTAAAATAGTTGCCATTTTTAAATAGCGAAAAATATCGAAATCAAAAATATCCTATTGGCTGACCAGTTAAATAAGCTATATCCATGCAAGATTTCATGTAAATTGGACCAGTGGGTCTTACGTGATTGAGTAACTCGCAGACACATAGGCAAGATAAATTAGATAATCAGTTTAAATTTAATATTGAGGTTGAATAAATATATAGTTATTTCAACTTTTATCATGACAATACGACAGAAGTAAAAGTTTTTTTCAATTTGACTGATAAAATCCTTTAATCTTCAAGTTTGTTTAAGTTTGAAAGATAAAACGAGCTCACGTTATCACCATTAATATGTCTGCAACGTAAAATAAATAATGGCGTAGGGGTTCGAAAAGATACGGATCATTCTTTTTCTCTCGATGATTTATCCAGGAATGAGTATCATTAGTTATGTTACAAATCAAGATATAGCATTTAATTTCGTTTAATAATTTAAATGCGAAAGTTTGTGAGGAGTTATTCGTGTTTGAATATTCTTCCCCACAGAACTACTTATGTGATTTGGCACACTGATAGTTTGTTCTTGATTAACATCGCCAATTTATTATTGTCCCACAGCTGGGCATGGGTCTTCTCCCAGAATAAAAGTTTCTGGCCATAGTTCACTGCACTAGCCAAGTGCGTATTAGTAGTAGACTTAACACATTTTTGAGAAAAATTTTTTTTAGAACTCTCAAGTGTGTAGGTTTCCTTACGATGTTTTCCTTCACCGTAAAGTAGTGATAATAAATTTCTAATACGCACATAATTTTTGAAAAATCAGTGGGATTCGAACCTCGGACCCCTTAATTGAGAGTTACAACTATTAGGTTCTTACTGTTCATTAATATAAAGGATACTTTCTGCAGTGGTAAACTATAAGAACCAAGTAGTAAAACATAACGTTCAGTTGCAGAACGAGAAACCGCCGCCGCCGCCGCCGCCCGCGCCGGTGCTGCCGCAGATGACGCGCATGGAGGTGGCCAAGATCCGCCGCCACAACCTCGACGTGCGCGCGGAGGTGTTCCGCGCGGTCAGGCGCCCCGGGAGAGGTATGTAGTCCAAACGGATTTTATTAATTGGTCCTCATAGCATTTTTTTGTCTCGTAGGTCGCTTGTTTTTTTTTAGTTTTGGGTAGACAGACTTTTTTCGCGGGATTGGAGGGTGAGAGAACCTTCAAAAAGTACCCCGGCGACGCCCTCACAGCTTGGGTACGTTTGGTACAATGTCATAATAATATTAGCTATTAAGGAATTCGCCCATTGATCAGCAATATTATTACGTGCTAGACATTAGCAAATCCGCAATTACCATACATAGCACATACAAACATAGCACCATTCTGTTTATTAAAAATTTCCATGAAAAAATATGTTATATGAAAATAAAACTTATATTAATAGCAATATGCTTATTGATTTTAATACATTATTTGAATTCAATTAAAACTTCCCTGGACAATTTGATTTAAAATTTTGCATACACATTGCTTACTGAAACCATTTTAAATTTCATATATGGCTTACGACCCAAGGTAGCAGAATTATTTTTATTTATGGACCCTGATGATTTGTATATCCATTAAAGGGATTTCTGAAAAGAAAACGTGAAGCAAATAGAAGATATACAAAGCTTGTTTTTCAAAACTTCTAATATAAATTGTTTTTTCCAGATTTTACGAAGCTGTTCGAAACCTTAAAACTATTCAAAGGAACTGTGGAGATGCGAAAAGAAATGGTGCGGGATGTAATAACAGAAGCGCTAAGGTTTAAACGGAAGGGCCTCGCTCAACTCTTAGAGAACTTTTTAGCGGCCCTTGAGAAAAATGGAAACAGTGCCTCTGTGAGTGTGAACAATATGACGAACTCTATCTACGGTCACTCGAGCAGTCATAGCTAGTAGTAGTCTATGAAATTTTAGTGAATGTTGTTGATTTTCTAGAATAAATATTCTTCACCATGAAATTTCAACATAATCTTAAAGCTCGGACTTAATATTTTTTTGTTAAATTACAATTAGTATTATCTTTTGTCTCAATCTCAATGTGAAGTAGTTATCTCACTTAAATGTTACTTAAAATAACCCGTTTCTGAACAATGTCCTGCCAATATTTCCCTTTAAATGTTGTTAATTGTTAATTAATACGGTCTTGTAGATTTTTTGTCTGGTTTATGTAACCATATTTGAAATGTATGTGACTTCATTATTGACGTTCAGAGTCGGAGTAGTCTTAACATCCGCCTTATTAGGGGTATATTGTGTGTGAATATTTAATACCAAACAAACTTCGGTGTAAATGAATAGATACTTAAAAGTTTTATTTCTTATTAAACATTGTCCAAATAAAAACGTTGACACAAGTAATTTCAAGGCATTTATTTTGGACATCGCTATTCAGATTCTCAAAGTAATTCCCGATTGCATGCAACTATTTTTAAGTTTGTTAAAAACTGTTATGATTCCATTGTCTGGTTGATCGGACCATATTCTGTCATTTTGTGCTGTTGTTGTTGAAAATGAGGGAGTTATATTACAAGCAATAAATAAAATGAATATATGGAGTGTTTTACAGATAAATGACAGTCAAACTGAAATAAACACATGTAAATAGCACTTGTAAATATTAGATTTTATTATTATTACCAATGAGACGGATGTGTAGGATGCATTTATGCATCAATCAATGTGGTCATTAGTTTGATGGGACATATTAGAATCACTTGCATAATTTTGTGATTATCTAGTTTAGTGAATCAAGTCATGTTCTATTATTTTGTATAATTTTGTATTGCCTTTGAGTATTATCTTGTATACATTTGAGGTACGAATGAATTTCATGATTTGATAAAAAAGATTATTGTTAAAATTTGGGCACAAGTGTTGATATTTTTTATTTTAGTACATAATATAAATTCTATATTGCGCCCGTCAAGCTAATGTCGATGGGTCAATTGTAAAGTGTATATATCATTTTATAAATAAATTATGATCCTTATTGGATTTTTTATTTTGTGTTTTATTCGGGTTCCATGAACGTACCGATATTCTTATCAATACAAGTACTACCTTGAAACTTCAACGCAAACGGTCAAATTAATTAGAACGATTGATAACCCTTGTATTATTATCAATGTTTACATGTTTTTAAAGTATTAATAATCTTTCTAATATTATAAATGCAAAAGTTTATGAGGATGTTTAGGAAAGTTTGTGAGGATGTTTAGGAAAGTTTGTGAGGATGTTTAGGAAAGTTTGTGAGGATGTTTAGGAAAGTTTGTGAGGATTTTT
>DWNE01010628.1:0-10237 GCA_018249875.1 Cecropterus toxeus
ATTGAATACAAAATTTTGTACTTACTAAGAAATAAAATGTATGGGAGCGTTTAATGTAAAGTTTTTGGATATTTCTCATTTTATTTTTAAAAAGTTATTATTGTCATTTTACTCATTAGGTGAAGTACTTTCGATATCAGTTTAAAGTTTTTTATATCTGTAATAGTTACGGAATAATCGCCTGTGCACACTTAACGATTACACCCGGTATGGTATAGTGTGACTTGGCCCTTGATTTGTACCCACTATTCTCCGCGTATTGAGTCTCAACATTTACTGAATGAGACATAAGACTCAACATTCTCTATATACATTAATGTTTTGTGACTTGGCCGTTGACTTGTACCCACAAGTCAACGGCCAAGTCACGAAACATTAAGTATAAAGAAATCGCAGTAAGGAACCTTAGACTTGGCACGACTTTGTCTAGATTTCATAACTTTTTAGAGATAAACAAGGAGCTCCATCGAAACTTTGCTAGTTTTTTACAGAATGTTTTTGGTGGGATTATTATTACCGAATGAATTTTAAGTGTTATTTACTAAAACTAAAAAAAACACGTCTCAAAACATATGCGAAATTAGCCGAAACTTTTATATCAGATACGGTTAGCGTGATTCAGTACACAGTGGCGCCATCTCTCGATGACTTTAAGGAGGTCCTCACAACACAGCATAAAAAGTGATAAACGATGAATTTCTGGCATTTCTCTATTACAACCACTTACAGAATCGTTCTTCTTGGCGCTCGGTGTCCTCTTCGTGTACTTGCGTTTCACCCGCGGCGTCGTATCGCCCGTTGACGACGAAGCGGCGGAATCTGTCCCGAGACATATACATAGCCAGGAATAAATAAAATGACTTATAAATGTTGTCTGTCTGGAAATGTACAGATTATATAATGAGGTTGGTATTTCTTACCATCTTATCAACGATGGTCGCACATAAGGGTTGGAAGTATGAAAAAAAGTTCTTAAAAAATAAACAAAAGAATTACAACTGATCTCTTATTTCATTTATCTACAAATTTGGGGGTATATTTTCTCTGGACTCCTCCTTAGCATCTAGCGGGAAAAAATCTGATTAATTGTCCTTCACTGTAGCATTCCGTACCCAAAGGGTATAAAGGAACACTAATACTCCGCTGGCCGTCGATCAGTCTGGCCGTCCGTCCGTCTGTAAGTCATCATGTTGTATCTCATGAACTGTGACAGCTAGGCAGTTGAAATTTTCACATTTTATGATATATTTCCCTCGGCGCTATCACAACACATACCAAAAATTAAATAAAAATAATAATTAAAGGGGTTCTCATACAACAACCGTGTTTTTTTGCAGTCTTATTAGATAATGTTACGGAGCCCTTCATACGCGAGTCCAACTCGCACTTGGCTGGTTTTTTCTTAGCCCAAAGTCGTTGTCCGACTCCCTCCTTAAAAAGCTTTGCCAACGGTATAAACTACTCATAGTAAAGTGTCTTCTAAGCCAGTAAACGTTTTTGGAGTTTACTCCTTAAGAATCGGTTTTTTGATATAAGGCGCCCGGTATGAAAAAAATATGAGGAGGAAAATCAACTGAACGAATGACATCGTTACGTTTTTGGTGTGAGCAGTGCAGCTAGATAGTGGGTAGTGTGTCTCACGCTTACTGATGGCAAAACAACTTATAGTGGGGGTACGCTCTACGCACGATCTGGCTGCACTGGTTGTGAGTGTATTAAGTAGTGTATAGAGTATGCTGCAAAGCGACTATATCTATATGTTATTGAGCTTGTTTATATAAATGTTATAAAATCTTAATTTAATGTTATTGCGTCTGTTTAAACAATCGTACTTAAGAAGTAAACTCCAGTAGTCCGCATTGCCCCATCGGGCTCCACCCAGATGAGCGGCTGGGCCCACCGCACCATTTGGTGCGGACAATAAAGATACGACCACACCTACTGCCGTGCTTCCCGGGGTCGCCTGTTTGAACGGTTCAAACTCCCACTCTTGCCGCCCGCAACCCCGGAATCCTCCTTTTACTCGCCGCTTACGATAGGCAGAGGAAACCGTAGCCCTTTTCCTGATCCCAGAACTACAGGAACGAAACAGTTTATGATCTGGATTAACTTATAAAATAATCACTAAAGATATAGAGCACTATGTCCTTAGTGTTAGTGTGAGCACTATATCTGTAGTATAGAAAACTAGCGAAAGCGACAATTAGCTTTTGTATACGACATCACACTAGGAACCTCTGAAAATAGTCGTGTTTCTCTACTATATTATGCATAAAAACTTTCCTTTTGAATCACTCCATCTATAAAAAAAACCGCATCAAAATCCGTTACGTACTTTTAAAGATCTAAGCATACATAGAGACAGACAAATAGCGGGAAGCGAGTTTGATTGATACTATGTAGTTATGTAACCGCCCAGTTTGAATCGCGGGAATAAGAATATATATAGCACAGAATTATTTCCAATTTAGTCCTTAGAAACTGACACCCGTACGTAAACTCGATATTGTTTTCCTTCGGTTCTGTTTCAATAATATAACCTATATGACCTAAATAACTTCTGCGGCCCGTAACTTTATTATATTCGAAAAATCACAGACTTGCTTTGTTGTTGTAGGAGAGAAGGTCAAATAAACAAACACTTTCATGTTTACATTATTAGGGTTATTAATATGTCGAAGATGGCTGTTTAATTACCAAAATAGATGACTTCACAAGTACGCAAAGGCATTGGAAGATACCAAAAGTTCGCCTCACCAGTTTCATGTCCGGCTCACTTTTATATGAGGTGACCATCTCAGTCCTCATGAGTAGCAACGTATCTGTGATAGAGTTCATGTAGAACCCTTGTTCTATATGAAGTTGCTTACAAATGTCCATGGACGGCAGTAACCACTTACCATCAGGTGGGCTGCTTCCTCGTTTGATACTTCATATTTATATAAAAAAATATACCTGCTATTCCATTAAAAAGACTGAAGTCACGCTCATCAGGCATTGGATTTGGATGCTTCTCGGTGCACGGTCCTCTGTTTGTTTCAATAGGCCGCCCTAGTCCTTACTACTATCATTTAGCTGTAATTTTGGTAATTCTCGAATTCATGATATATTCCCATACTATCGCTTCTGATGTCCGGCCCTACGGCCTTGCTGTCGCGTAAGATGTTGACTGGTAATTAAACATCGTTCACTAATTGAATTCAATATTCAAAACAAATATTACTGCAACTACTTTTCAAAAATATTAAGCTCAATAAACTAATGTAATGCAAACTATGATTTCATTCTTCAATCGATTTGTTTTTGAAAGACGTCAGACAGCGACGTGGCACATATCACTATTTCAGATGACACATTAGAAACCGTGGACTGCGAGTTTGCAAAATCAACTATTAACGAAGCAATAAATATTTAATATAAGCGAAGTAGTTAATTTAATTTGAATCGAATTGTGAATCTTAACCATTATATCGGAACCTTTTGAAGACACACAAATAATTTTATTTTAATCGGTGCAGCCGTTTAAGAGGAGTTCAGAGACATACACATGTACAGAAGACTTATATATATGTTGCTGTTTAAGTTAAAGATTTTTTAATGTTTCGGGATAACTAGGGAGAGAGTGGGATAAATAAGGGCTTATTCATGAGTTACGGCCAAATAACTCTAAAGCTAACTCAAGACTAACAAGACTAAATAGCCCTAGAACTTATGATAGACTAAAATCTGATCGCTTTGTATTTACGTTCTTCTTTTATAATGATAAGATATTGGGCGCCTGTTATCAACCCTGCATTCTAAAATAGCTCACTGCTTAGTAAGCCATCACTGTTTACAATATAAGCAGACATAAGTACAGCAGCTGCGAACATTTTCTGCTTATATTTTACCAACTTAGCTTAGTTAAGGGCGAGCACGCATATGGCACAACGCCAGATTACAACTTGGGGTCATGTTACCCGCAGTTAGTGAGGTCGGTGACTGCGTAATGATCTGCTAAACGGAACACATATTTATATGGAGCGTAATTGTATGAGATACCGAACATGTAATCATATAGAGATGATTGCTTAGTATTGCATACAATAATGTTTTATTTTTTTTTGTATCGTTTTTTGTTGGAATGTGGTTGGACCTGTTTCTAGTGTGAAGCAGTTCTTGCGTTTCGGTGGAAGGGTGAAAGTTTCCGGCTTTCTTTCGTATGAGGCGACCATATTAGACCTCGGAAGTGTCAATGCATATGTGATTGCCTTCAGATATAACCCCTGTTCTATATGAAGTTGCATATAGATGTCAATGGGCGGTAGTGGCCACTTATTCTCGTTAGGCTACTCGTTTGCTACTTCAATTTTATATAAAGAACAAAAATTTATATGCCATAAAGACGTATAAGCTAGGTGGCTAACAGTTCTGGAGCTAATGTTATTACTATACTCTTAAATCTGATTGAATTGCTTAATACCTTATAATAACATGGAAGCATTCCTCACATAAGATTGGAATAACATCTGAGGGAGGCCACTGATGCGTTGCTATCCCTTAAGACTATATCTCATTTTTAGGAGCATATATCACTTCTATACATGAATTGTTTTGTGACGAAACGATTTGATTCGTCAAGTTATAAGCTACCTTAAATAAAGCTCCTATTTTTTATGTAACAAATATATAATTATAGAATATTTGTTTAATTGTACATAAAGATATTTGTAGCCTTAAAATTCCATCCCTTCGACTGTAATAATTTCCGAAAATTTCACGGAGTATGGATTCTAGAAAAGTTAAGGCAACAGATATAAAGTTCAAGCTAAAACAGGTACTGTTGATGACAATGTGATGTCATAACGTGACGTAGTTCCTTACAACAAAGAGTGCTTCATCCTGTACAGTTTATCCGTGCATTTGGCACGTTAAAGCGTCAAATGTCGTAACGAATACAGAACACAGGAAAACTTTCAGTTACATTTTTCCTACTCAGTCATTTCACGACGACGCGTCTAAAACTCCTTATATACAGGGTATAGGGCTGAAAATCGAGCAAATCCAACACCGTCGTGTTGTGCAATAACAATAAATATTTGCAGCACATAAACATTACATGCCAGTGCAGTGGGATTCTCATTGTGCTTAAAGCCGGGTCGCTTTCTACATTTTTTTGTCGGGAAGATTTTTTTAATGTTCCCCGTTGAATTTACGACGGATTTGTGGTATTTGCATTTTTTTACTCTATTCATACACTTTGTTGTGAAATATTTTTTAATCCTTGTAAATTTTTATCGTAAATTCATCTCTAATTAATCCGTTTAAAAAATGATGTATTATACTATTGTGGAAAAGTAGGGGTCCTAATGTTGTACATTGGCGAACTCTTTGGTCCATCGTATGATTACAGATGTCCATGGACAACAGTGGCCAAGTCGCTGGTGGACTGCATGCTCTTTTGCTATTTCCATATTATAACAGAAAGATAATAAAGTCCCAGTGACCTTAGTACACAGTTTATTGTGTTCCCCCAAAAAATCGATGTATACGATTTTTCTCATCATTGAAAAATACAAGATATGGCCAAAGAAGAAAACGTAATGCAATGTACACTGGAATATGTAAGGTAGGTTCTGGCTGGAATAGGCAGGTTTGTGATAAAGCAAATGCTATGTGTGGGTAAAATGGGCAAAATTATGAATAAATATAATCTCCATCACATGAGGTTAGTTGAGGTAACATCGGAGCTGGGGTAAAACCGTACGATTCAAAATTGTAAACTAAATTAGCCAAATTTGATCAATTTGGCGACTTCATGTACGATGTTCATGACATCGTATATGTATGTTCATGACATCGTATATGAAGTCACCAATTTGATCAAATTTATGTGCATGGTTGGTTTAGTGGATTTTTATTATGTAGGTCGAATTTCAGTCTACGAATTTTACCTCAGACCCGATATAACTCCAACGCACCCTATGGATGACGAGACTTGTAGACCATTCAAGGATTTCGCTCGAACCATTGTCAAAGCAGTGCTAAAGATAACAACTCGATAGCTCCTAATTCTTAATAATAATAATAATATGTATGAATATCTAATAAACAAATGCTTTAAGGTTGTTGCGTAACCAATAGCAACAATAAGAAAATAACTTAAACACTGATTGTTAACGAAACGTAAGAAACTGGTACTAAGAACACAGTTAAGTCAAGTGGCTGTTTACAATAGCTGTCACTGAGTCGTAAATACTGGAAAAGTACATGTGGAATCTCATTGTGTATGTCCTTTGCGCTTCGTTTAACAATGTAGCTCTTAGCTTTTTATGCCAACTGTAGAAATTTACGGCGGTATTGTAACATTTATTAACATTTATTCTTATTGTAGGCCGTGATATATTATGACTTATTAAGGTCAATCTAGATTCATATTTATTGGCAATATTTTAAGCGTTTGTTACTGCAATATATATGCTAATTTTAATTAAAATAGGCATGTTTATAATTAACAGATTGTGACTTAAAACGATTCCCTGTAGAACGCCCTGTAATAATTTTCTAGGTTGTTAAAATTAACTAATTTTAAATGGACGAAAAGTATTGGCCGCGTTTTCAGGGACTATTGTTATAATCTATATGCTAATTTTACTATTAAAATACTGTGTTTTAAATTATTTTGTGACCTAAATTCCCTGTGGTATATTTTTTGTATTATTATCATTTCAAGGTTAATAACAGTTTCCTTTTTTGCAAAGTCCTGCTACTAAATAAGAAAAATTTTAAGAGGAATATTTTTTATGATTAGGAAATTCCTCAAATATTTATATAGAAATAAATATTTATGTTATAATGATATATCAAAATAAGTATTTATTTGTATTATGGTACAGTGTAAACTTTTAAGAATAATAAGTGTTATTTGTCTATGCATATTTTACACGAAATAAAAGCTAGTCTGTTCGCGATATTCACTCGTTCATTACAGCATTGAAGTTAGCGTTTATTTAACTTTTAGTATAAGTACTCTATAAAGATTACCTCATGTTATTATAAAAGGACACATGTAAACATGATAGTAAGGGCAAAATATAATTAGCAGCAAAAGATATTTTGCATTAATTTTTTCACGACTGTAAGATTGGTACTCTTAAATAATATCTGGCCTTCATAGTAGGTGTCTAAGGGATTAAATGTAAAACACTTACGGCGTTCCCTGATACTAAATAAGTGCATAATTATAGTGAGTATTGGTTTCCAAAATTATATATATTTTGTCTCTTTTTCACGTTAAGTTGTGGCAAAAGCTTGAAACCATATTCAAATCCAATCTAAAACATGAAAAAACAAGGCATTTATCCGATTTTTTTATACGTCTTTCAACGTTATCTAGTTGCCACTTATTCGGAAGATTCGTCTTTCAGTCGAAATAACATAAGAATCTAATAACTCCTAACTATTAACAAAAATGTCGTAACATTTCCAACTGACAAACGCAATACTGTAAACTATCTGGCACTGAGTCGTGCCACGTCGCTAAGCGAATAGCTTGGAACGAGCGCATGGGATCTCATTGTGCTCATCGCCGGTCGCTTCACAATGTGGGTCGGAGGTTTTTTCCATTGTGGCTTGCAGATTTACGACGGTTTTACGGTCTTTCTGGTCGCAACTTACGTGATTTTTGTAAAGGATTAGATTAATTAAATTACATGAATGCCACGATTCCACGGTTTTTTCAATTTAAGGTAATAATGTTGGGTGCGGACAAAAATTGAATGGGTGACCGCTAGTTGTTTATCAGACATGCTTCAGTACTTCACACGGCACTTTAAAAGATCTGGTTGTTATAATTGGATAGCAGTGCTTATACCTTAGTTTTATTTGCTGTTTGAAAAAATCCGATACAATTTGGCCACTTATTTATAACTCCTTTCTATAATCTGTTTTAAAGCATACTAGAATAAGGTCCAAACCTTCATCAGTCGTAGAGAAAAACTTGTCCTCAGCAATGGGGAATAAAAGAGAGCTGCAGTCGATAGTAGTCTCGTTACATTTCATGAGTCGTGCCACGTCGCTAGTCGAATAGCTTGGAACTAGCGCATGGGATCTCATTGTGCTCATCGCCGGTCGCTTCACAATGTGGGTCGGAGGTTTTTTCCATTATGGCGTGCAGTTTTACGACGGTTTTGTGGTCTTTCTGGTTGCAATTTACGTGATTTTTTTTTAGATTAATTAAATTGCTGTTAAATTGCGACGGAAAAGGGCGTATAAGCATGGCTTGGTATATCTTTGCCTATGTAAAGTTAGCAAGGTTAGACGTGGATGGTAGCGGGATGTATGTAGGGTTGCCAACATTTTTTTGACAAAATATAGTATTTTATAAAGTAAGCTATAAAAATCACACATATAGGATTTTATGGATAAAGCATAACACATTGTCCAAAATATACTACTTACCTATTTTAATAACACGCTTTCTAAACATAGCCCCACAGTAGGATTTTCACCTGTGTCGTGGGTACCATGGACACACAAAGACACACACACCCAGACCTAGAACAGAAATCTAAGCTCATCATTCGCATTTCTGTCTGGTCGGGGATCGAACCCGGGACCCACTGCGTGTCAGACCGGTATGGTGACCGCTCCACCACGCGGGTCGTCAAGTATAAAAGTTATGAAACTCTAACATAAATCAATTTTTGGTTTTTATTTGTATTGTAACATTTGCATACATAAAATTAGTATTCTTAAACAAATCTGTATCGTGTACAGATTTGTTAGAACGAGTATTTGATCGGGGAGGTACCACCGTCACACCTATTTCTAGCGTGAAGCAGTTCTTGCGGGAGGTGGAAGTAGAGTTGTCGGATGATAATTTAATAAAGGAGGGCAGATGGTTCTTAAAAGGGGGACTTTCTGTAAAAAGGAGGACATTTATAATTATACGAATTTTTATGAGTTATTTACTTTGTTTTAATCCTATTTAGCGGAGCTGCCAATATTTAAAAGAGACGCTTTCTACACTCATAGCCCCACGCTAGGATTTTCTCGTGTGTCGTGGGTGCCATGGACACACAAAGACGAAAACACAAACACCCAGACCCATAACAGAAATCTAAACTCATCATTCAGATGCCTGTCTGGACGGGGATCGAACCCGGGACCCACAGCGCGTTAGATCGGTATGGTAACCGCTCGGCCACGCGGGTCGTCTTTGCAAGGTCGTCTTGTTTTCTTTTCGACAAACTAATTATTATACCTAATGATATATAATTAATTTAACGCTTATATGAGGGTTTGTCAAAATAGTCAAGTAAAAGGCTTTTATGTATTTACTAGCTATCATCAATACCGTCTTTACCATAAGAGTCCACGTGGCCAGTGCCCAGGGCCCCCTCCTGAGGGCCCCGAAGGACCGACTATTTCTCTCATAAAGATTTGGGGCGCGTCAAAACAAGATTTGGCAACCAAATTAGATATTGTCGTTTTTTTTGGTCGTCAAGTTAGATATCGGTATTGTTTTGGTTAGCAAAGCAGTAAAATGAGTGTCCCCCCCCCCTCTAACTTTTAAACTAAGGGAGTGAAAAATCTAGGTAAAACATATGTTATAGATGTCAAAGAAAACTTTCAACGTAAATTGGTTCAAGCAAGATACGCTTACGTAACTTTGTATTTGATTCAACACTATGAAAAACAATCTTATGTTAATAGTTAGTAAACTGTTTAACTTTATTTATTATTTTTACAACAGAGCTATATTTTCTCCTCTAAATTGGTGAATGATAATGCTACGGAACGATTCGCGTGCGACTCCAACTCGCGCTTGGCCAATTTTCATTTTATATTTCAACATTATTACTTATTGTAATATGTATGTATTTAAAAATACCAGTAGAGATGATTCAGATAACTAAAAACACTTAACGAGCTATAAAAATATTTATTAGCTAGTAAGATGCTAAGTTAATTAAATTTATTGATAATTCCTATGCGCGTTCGGCACTAATAAAATTTATGTTTAATAAAAAATATATTATTTGTTTGTAAATTTGGACTTCATTTAAATAAATTAAAATATATAATAAATTACTGGCGTGGCGGAGCGGTTACCATACCAGTGTGACACGCAGTGGGTCCCGGGTTCGATCCGCGGCCAGTCAGAAATGTGAATAGAACCTCTTTCCTTTGGGAAGCAGGTTAAAAAATGTGTGTGTCAGCTCCGACGCACTACTGGAGTTTACTTCTTAAGTAC
>DWNE01010629.1:0-10237 GCA_018249875.1 Cecropterus toxeus
TAGTAAAAAAAGTAAATTTTCTTATAAAAACACAAAATAAATTATAACTCTGCAGGCGTTGAGCTCACAGACCTCCCGTAGAACATTTTTTTGCTGCTGATGGCCCCATCTAACCCCTCGTTGCGTTTGATCTACGACTTTTTGGCCACCCTGTATAATAAGAATATTATATTTGATCTAACTTAAATAAAATATTTCAAAGACAAGGCACTTAAATAATGTTTCTTGTTAATCTTGTTACTTGAGTTAACATTTTAATAGGTAGCAAAATGTATGTGTAAATGATATTCGACGGGTAATTTTACTGAAAATATTACTTTTATTCAAGAAAAAAATATAAAATAAACAAAATTGATCAAAACTTGTTATCAATTATATAACACTCGATATACTTATAACTGTGGTATATCACAACCCTTAACTTGCCTAGAGAGCACTATTCGGAATGAGATTTCACATACACATTTACTGCGGAAATATTGCGACTCATTCTATTATTATATCCCGGAACGTCGCGTGTCCGGAGCCACATGTTGCCGATTCGGCTTACGTCATCATTGATATTGGAGTCAAATGTAGTTAGTAAGAAACAAAAAAGCAATGAGAGAGAAAATTGTAATAGTAATTTTGGTTAATTTGATATTATCATATTATATACATAAATATATCATATGCTATTTGATATTTTTTTGATATATATAAAAAAAATATGTTCAAAATATGATCCCTTCTTTTATTACACTAACAAGCGTTTTATTTAAAAAAAAAATACAGACGAATCGAAAACCCCCTTTTTGAATTCGGTTAAAAATAACATGGCCATTGCCACGAATGTAATTACGATGATTCAATGAATTTTGACAATTTATAAGATAAATAATTATAAGTCGTTTAGGCTGTAAACTATGCCAAAAAATGCACTTACGTTAAAAGTATTTAAAAATGTATATAGTAGTTATGCAGATCTATAAAATTAAACGTAAAATTAGTCACTCGTACTAATATTGTCTATTTAAGAATATTTAAAATATACTATGGATTCTAAAACTTGTGTTACAATTAAATTAAAAGAAAAATTAAAAAATTTAACGTTTCTGTAAAAAGTTAAAAAACCTTCAAAGTAACATACTTTTGCTACTCTTGTGTAGAAAATATAACCAATCCTTTAGCGCGATGAAAACGTACCTGCAACAAAATAAATGTAGAAGATTAAAAATATGTCACAATATTTAGAAAATAGTTTTCTAGGCTTTATACGTTCGAATAGAATATGAACCTTCATATTACGTTAAAAGTAATAAAGGTAAAAGTAAACCAATAAAGACAGAAACGAGATAAAAAATAGAAGCATAAAACATGAAACTAAAAGAAAAAAATCCATCGTTAGAACCATTTTTCCAAAATGTCACATTGCATTCACGAGATGATCTCTCTAAATTTGGATGTTTTTGGCGCCCCAAAGTAATTCGCTCTGACAGTTCTAAAAAAGGAAGAGCGAGCGAAAGCAATGCGCGAAACGCAAACAAATCTCGTGCTGGCAAAGTCGTTTTCGAAATGAGATTCGATATTTAAATGACCAATTGGTTTTTTGGCGCGACTCGTGTCAAACACGCGCAGGTGGAGCAGTGTCGGGCAGTCGCTGCGGGCGCCCGGCATGCGGTAATCCTATCGCGTTTGAACCGAACCGCACCAAACATTAAAAAACGGCGAAAATGACGTTTCCAATTTTCTACTGCTGCCCCCAGGGCGTTTTCATTTTATTTGCCCGCCGTAGGCTCCGATTCGGCTGTCACGCGCCAATCGGTCCAGACCTAGCTATATTTCACTGCCATCAAAAGAATCTCGCCCCTGAGGTGACTTTATTAACGAATAATTCCAAAAGGAATTTCTCAAGAAAATTAAGGAATTTCCGCGCTTTTTTGATTTGCTTTCTTTTCTAACAGACGAGTTGAGTCGAGGGTTTTTGCCCGCGTTTTAATATTCGCCGGAATGCCGGGCGGCGTGTTTGCGAATTAGTTTATTAGAAATTTCGCATCAAATATCCTGTTTTAGAAATACCAATAAGTTTTGACGGTCCAATATTGTGAGGGAAGGTTGTATTTTATTATAAATTAATCGGTGAAAAATTATTTTTTGGGATTTTGCTTTCGTCGGCGGCTGACACGCCTAATTTGAAATTCGTGTTTTGAAAACCATCGCTTTTTTAATTTTACTCACTTTGTTCACGGTTATCAAAGCTGAAATTTGGAGCATTTTAGAATGTGAATATTAAAACCTCTGATGAAACTGATTATATAAAATTCACAATCCTATCTATCAATAGCTACTACATTATAAACATACCAGCCAGTTCGTCGTAAGACACAATTTAAGTATTTTAATATGAAATTTAGATAAAGTAGATGGCATTTATGACTGTAATTGTACAGAAATGGTACAATTTCATTTGCAAGATGAAGTAAAATCTTGCAGTTGTTTTCGATTAATATATTCAGTTCAAGGAAGGTGCAATAAATCTTATTCAAACTGTGATCACTCAGGCAGATATTTGTAAATATGTTTCTCGTAACGTCAACTTTCAACACTAGCGTCGAATGAATGACGGGGCGTGTCTCAGTTCATGTAATATTCATGTCAATCCCGACTCCAACGCGTTTCGTATTCGCGGCGAAGGCGAATTTGCGATAAAATTACACCCATCTAATCATGTTACGCTGCAGGAGACAGAAAAATCGCTCCAACCGACTCCACCTCAAAATTTTCGGAGTGTTCGTTGGTGCTCATTTTTTATTCACAAACCTTTGTGCTTTTCCCATAGTTTGTATTGCGCTGTTCCTCCAGCTTTCGAAGACATTTCGATAATTTATTAGATGTAATAATATTTTTTATTGGTTCTAGAACACAGTCAAAATATCGATTGCATTTAAAGCAAGTAATATATTATTATTTCATTCATGATTTTATTTTAAGCAGTAATGTAGGTAGATTGTAAAACTTTTTTAGCACAGACTACGGAGGTAGAGAAAAAAGTTTCTTCTGCGTGACGTAGGTACAGTTTCTTTGACAGGTTTCAGTTTTTTGACCTTGTGCCTACGTCAGTTTTTGTTCACCGCACCACTCGCCGAAGGAAGAAGTTCCATCTGCACCTCAACTAGACTCATAGCGATGCTACACAGTTCGGTTTATGCGCTGATTTTTGCCACATACGTGTAAGATGTGTTCTCAACTTCCCTCTGAGGTTTCAGGAGAGCTACGATATGGAATTCTTCAAAAAAGTGATGATGCAAATGTCCATAGGCGACGGTGACTATTATCTTTCAGGTAACCCATTTGGCTTATAGTTATGTTTAAGTATGCAAAAAACTCAAACAACAATTTCTAAGCATAAGAGGAAATCAGCACAAAAGATGGTACATTCCCGTATACACATTTCAAAAACTTCCGAAACAAACGTTGAAAAAATAAAACAGAAATCGTGTGTCCCGAAGTTTAAGCTCACACAAAGTTTAAACAAACCAGAGAAGCAAAACAAACCTATTCAAATCAAGCAACGGAACATAGACATCGGTGATTCCCGGCAAGTCAGACGGAAATTGAAATAAAATAATTCTACCGTTGTCGGCGGTACATATTACAAAAGTTTGGACGCTCGGTTCACTGGGCCGTGAGGTTTTCTTTGCTACACACTGTTTTCACTCCTATTTGTAATTGAGAGTTGGTTCGGTTGTTCGCGGCTTACAAAAAACACTGGCGTGAGAACCGCACCGACCGCGTCCACTTAGTCCCCTATATATCGACGTACATCTGTTTCTGTTTGTTTGACACGAGCTTATTTAACACCCTGTTGGAATCCGTCCACCCATGCATTCAATATTTGTTTCATCGTATCTTTGTCATACGCGCGAATTTTATATAATTCCATTTCACCATTTTCGACGAACTTTCCCTATTTTATTTAAACAGATTCAATTTTGCTGTTATGAATTCGTAACGCGTTATATTGTGCGCTATTGAAATGGGTGTTTTGTTCGGTTCGCGTGGTGTCCAATTAATCTGCACAATATAGAGTATGAGCAGATTCGCGCTAAACTAGGGTCGAGCGCCAAACATGAACAAATACGCACCGACGGAACTGCACAACATCGGCGCCTAGAACAATGTAACGCTAACAATGTATTGTCCTGGGGGCGGCTAATACAAAATGAATATACAGTACACATTCTCATTCACAACACGGAAACCACAAATCTGCTTACCGCTCAGATTTTCTATAAAGCATGATTAAAGTTGGTACACGTGGGCGTTTTGTTGTGAAAATTGAATGCTTGGTTATTGTATTGGTGCTTCCGTCGTGCCTAATTTATAAGTTAAGTTATGGAATTATGTTTTTACGAAAGTAGCAGTATTACAATATTGATTTTTTAATAATTATATCCTGCATCTGCTGTTTGGATACAATACTTCGCATAATGCCTAAAAGTAAATGAGGTGTTAAAGTTTATTTTGGACCATGTACCTACATTCATGGAAAAACAACTAAAAATCATGGCATGACGTGACCATATTAACCATTAACGATATTACATCATGTAATCAATTTTAGGCAACAAAACACGATCCTGATTTTCAAAAGATGTCATTTAACACACATTTTCTGTGAATTGATATATAATTAGTTGTACGAGAATAATCAGGTTATTTTCGATCCTTCAGTAAGTCTAATATCGTATATATCAGTTTTGACTTAAATACGACCTCAGACTTAATAACCTGTCCTCGTCTCCTTAATCTTTAGGGGATATAGATATACGTATCTAATATCGATACGTACACGCAGACGTCCTTCGATTGTGTCTTCCTTGTAATTATAGGGGCTTAATTGATTTGCTTTGTATGCGGATTAGCAATTAATTAGCGTGTAATGTTAGACACGCGCTTCCAATGACTGAGCACGTCTTGTGTGCTCTTGTATAAAGCTCTTGTTGAAGTGTACTAAGTTTATAACGTGTACGTCGAATGTGGTTTCGAAGAATTCGTTAAGGAACTTTTTTGCTGAACCTTGTAAAACATCTTTATAAAACCTCATATAGGCGGTTATATGAGGTTTTATAAAGATGTTTTACTTTCATCGTGTAGGTAGGAAGTGATTTTATATCCGCACAAAGCTTTGAATTCCTTTGCGTCCAAAACATAGGCAATTTCAATCATACATTTATTAATTTCGTTGCTTGTATTTCGATTCAGAGTTGCAGAACTTTCAAGGACCTTAACTAAGGGAAAGAAAAGGTCATCAATTATATATAGTAACATTCAAGGTCAATGTTTCATTACTACACAAAACTACCCTGTCGTTACAGAAAACATTAACATCTTATTGTTTCTTTGTCGAATGACCCGGAAAAATGGACATTTATATATTTCGATCCCGACTCAGAGCACGACCAAGTTACGAAAAATTTATTGAATCTATCATATCTTTATTTGTAGGGTGTAATAAGGGACGATTTAGACAACCCTAAATCTGTCACGCGGGCTTAAGTCTGTGTGCAAATTTCACCCATTAGCGCTTGCATCATATCGTTTCATTGACACGTGTACTTTTACTGTCATGCATGCCAACCGCACGCGGGACTCGCTTTTGGGTGTAAACGTGCGTGACAGAAAAAAAAAATCTTTAAGTTAGTGCGTATTTGCGGCTAACCAGCTAGCATTTCTATTATATTTGAGATTTGTAGAGCTTTTTGTGGATAACAGGTATATGAGTCATTAAACGATTTTCTATTTCGATTTATTATTTCACGACCATAAAAACGACACGACATGTAAGACTTCTAATTATACAATACATGACTTAATCTGATCGTGAAGCACAAACGTTCACTTTTACACAGCGTTCATAAAACGTCTTAATCTAGCGTCTGCTACGACTAATTGGCAATTAATTACGAGCCAGTTTGTCGTGCATGTGTGCTATAATGAAGCATGTTGTGACCTCGGGTGTTTACGTGATGGGTTCTAAGTTATACCTGTCGAATATTATACCTACTTTGCAGGAATTTATTAGATATCGTACCCTGTGGTGCCGGTTGAATAGCGGTTGGTATGAATGTTGTTGGCGGCGGCTAAGGGACCAAATTCAGGAGATGTACAGCAGCGTCGTTCCAGATATTATAACACCAACTGCGATCATCAACCCATTTTAGGCGCGTTTTTCATATATGATTTTTTATATAGTTATGTGCGTATTCAAAATTGGTTATTACATACTTTTAACTTCAAATAAAAACGTTAGTTCTGTTCTGGAAGTACCATTGCTGCAAATATAGGGCTACCTTACTTAAGCTTGCATAAATATTAAGGGTTTTTAGGGAAAATTTCTTACACTTACCATCAGCTTAAATACTGATTTTATATTTCTATTTCGCACTAAAATACATCTAACGTCTACGTCAAGTGGAATAATAAACATTGCTTACAATACCGTCTTATTGCACAAAAGGCTTTTTCCGATGGAAAATATTTCTCAAACTAGTACACAAGGTGTGGTCCGCGCTCCCATGAATAAATTCATACTATTATGCACCTCTGGATTTGGTTAGTACACTTTCTTGCTTTCTGTCGGATTGTCGAAAACTGCTTCTCCGTTACGTTTCAGCAAGTGGATTTTGCTTTGTGTATATTTCTCAGATTGAGCATCTTTTTAAATTTGTAAACTGCTTTATTGTTACGTGATTATTAGATCAGCTTTTGTAGTAGTTTTTGTAAAATTTCTTTAAATAAACTCTTAAAGTTTTTTATAACATTATAGTAATAAGCTAACAGTTTACCCTATAAAATATTATAAACAATATATTTGACCTACGATATATGATCATTGTCCTAGATGAATTCTTATTGTACTTAGGTTGTTAAAACAAAACACAAGTGAGTTAATACTTCATAGAAGAAAAATGAAACGCCTCAAATTGTGATGTTCCTTCTATATAAAGGGCCTACTGTACCCTTAAAACTAAAACCACAAATGCATATACAAAATTACATTTGGTGAAGAAATGGTACCAGTTTCTGTTGAACGGGATGCGTAAATTATTATTATTATAATTTTAACAGCTTAGCCATTCACAAAATCTCGTCAAAAATGTGTTAATAACTGCCAAATTCATTAAAAATTCGGCCTAATTTTGAATGGCATTATATCATAGACAGACGATGACATAAGTGTACATCCACAAATCCTGCTCCAGATTCCTTGTCTCTGACCCGCTTGGTTTATATACAAATCCCGACACGAAACCATTCGTATTCATTCCGCTCGCTTGACCTTACAGTTTCATGAGGATTTCCTTGCACATAGATATGCAATTCACAACACGTCACTATTTTAGTTTAGTGCTATTTTTAAAGGAGTCTTAATAGTTTATGAGGTTAACATTTTGTGTCAGAATTTGGCCCATATTTACATACATGTTTTTGTTGGGATTGAGGTGTCACGCATTTAAAACAATTTAAAGTGATTATTTATTTTATTTTATTATTTATCGTAGTATATCAATAATAAAGCGACACTTTTATAGACATCCACAGGCGGTAGTTGTCAAATACAAACATTTAGGCTACATATTCTGATGTAGATACTGTTATTAAAAAAATCAAAGTCAAAGTTGTATAATTTAAATCAGTTAAAACATTAAATGAAACATATATCAAAAGAAAACGTCTAGTAACCTTCTAAAATTGACTTTGAAGCGAAAGTAGCTCATTTAACCACCATTAAATGTAAAAGGCGTGTAATAAAAAAATGGGTCACAGTACAAAGAGGCCCGCGAAAATCGCGGCGGAGTTCATAAAAACAATATAAGGAACAGAAAACAGGCTAATGTAAGGAGTATTATCATGAATAATAAAAAAAATGTACAGTATCATAAAGTGATGGTATAGAAGTAAATGGGGGAAAAGCGTCCCACGAGACTACGTGCGGCGATATAGATAATGTTATTGTTACTGGAAGAGACGTTATTAGATTTCTATATTGCTTTCTAGCTAAGTATTTGATGAACAAGTGCTTTACGTTGCAAGATGAGTGATACATTAAATATGTAGGCAATGAACGTTGAGTTTTTAGACTCTGAAATATTAATCGGAGTGTTCTGCAAAGTGCCGTAAGGCTCAAGTATAAGGATGAAAATCAAGGTGAAATTAGTAATTTTACTGCTACAAAGTCCCGAAATTTAAGCGGAGATTAAGCTTAATGTAAAGAAACGCGAAAACTCTGTAATCTAGCGATTAGCAACTCTCATCCAAGGTTAGGACATGTCAAAAATTGTAGTTAAAAAGATACACGTAGTGTTTTGTTATTAGTGAAATGTGAAAAAAAGCTATGTCTAGTTTCGTGGAATGTGGTAATGAAACTAACAAGCTCAGAATTCACCAGGCGGTAGAACCAACGTAGTTCGGCCGGGGAAGTACCACCGCCACACCTATTTCTGGTGTGAAGTATTTGCGTTTCGGTGGAAGGGTGTGGTTGCCGGCTCACTTACATATAAGCCGATCATCTTAGTCCTCGGGAGTAGCAACGCATCTGTGATCGACTTCAGATAGAATCACTGTTCTATATGAAGTTGTCCATGGCATGTAACAGATGTCCATGGGCGGCAGTTAGGTGGACTGCATGCTTGTTTGCTACTTCATTTTTGTAAAAAAGGTACGTGACCTGACCTCGGGTAGGACTTAAATGCTATTTTGGGCTGATTACAGATATCTGTAGGCAGCGTCAGTCATCGAAATTAACTACATTATCAATAAAAACCTATGAAGTATATTATATACTTTATTACTTAAATTTAAATAAACAAGTGACAATTATAACATCATATCATATCTTGTCCACCTATAAATATGAGGGCATTTTTATTGAAATATATGAGATACGAAATATCATTCTCATCGAAAAGGATGTAATATTAATAAATGGTAACTGTAATAATAGATACTAAGAACTTATTACACTTCATATGTATAATGGAATATACTGTATATGGTTCTATGTCACATTCAGTGAAAAATATTACTCTCCTTCTGACGCAATCAGGTCGAAGAATGTATCTAAAAAGCACAGCTTGCAGTAGCTCAATAGTTCCTAGACGAAAACTTGTTTATGGTTATTGTGCCTTAACTTGCGTCATAAACTGATATAAGAAATTACGTGCGAAAATCTAGGTTCTGCCAAATAGGGTTTACGATTATGACACAGATTATGAGCCTAAGGACGTTAGGATAAGCAAGTAATACGCTGTATCGGTATTACGAGGAGGGTGTAACCATATAGGTTAATGAAATGGGGTCAAATGAACTGGAAATAACTGGTATATGAACATGGGGCATAATCGTGAAAAGTTGTCGAAACGTGCGATACTTTTGTTTACTATTTATACGATTTACTTGTCCAGTGAGGCTTTGAATATGTTGTGTTCACAAGTTTTTTATTATATTTACAAATATTTGTTTATTTACAATCTGTGAAATAGTTGATATCCAGATACGGGTAGACTGTACGATGGACTCATAGGACCTTAATATGATACAGTTCTATGGCGTAAAACTACTCGCATGTGAAGTTAATGTAATTTAGCTTGTTAAATTGCATATCATGGAACATACTAAACATAGCAAAATTCTGATATTACTGCTAAATGACTTATGAACAATGCAGAGCACAAGCCGTAGAGGTGTGCAAGAGGTTTGGATTTAAAGAGAACACTACAGTATTATAGAAGAAATAGTTATTGAAATGATGAAATTAAATCTCATAGCCATACACACAATCGACACCGTCTGCTATTTCTGTCCCATTTAAGGTTTGCTATAAGTTGTATTTATATTTGTTCATACCTTGCATCTACATTTATGAGAACATGTTATGAACTAGTCCTGTTTAATTCATTAATATACTTTAAGTTTTTATCCGCTCTAGCGGATTCTGAACTATTTAAGTTGTAATTTAACTATTGGAGTTGTTTCTCGTTCTTGTCCCGCATTCGATTCCCGGCCTAACAGACATCTGAATGATGAATTTAGATTTGTATTCTGTTTTTTTTTTTTTGTAAATATGAAGTAGCAAACGAGCAAGCAGCCCACCTGATGGTAAGTAGTTACTGCCGCCCAAATACGCAAAGACGAATACACAAACACCCCGAACCAATTTTGCCAGGTAGTAGAACCAATGTAGTCCAACCGGGGA
>DWNE01010630.1:0-10237 GCA_018249875.1 Cecropterus toxeus
TGGTTAAATGATAAAATTGTATTATTGTTACAAGGACAAAAAATTATAGACGTTACGCGACGTTGGCAGATGTGAAATATAGTGTTGTGAAAAATAAATACTAATTTAAAAAATATATATAGTATATATACATCCGATCCGGTGGTAGCGTAAGAAAAAATATTGTAACTGACAATTTGTAAGTGCCCCCGTAGGCCTATGCAATATAAAGACATTTCATTTCATTTCATTTCATTTCATTTCATTGAAACAGCTTTCCAGATCAGTTTTTGATCAACTGTTAGCAAACGCGGCACCCACCTAGTACAGAGCTTCTCCGTGTTGAAATATTCATATAAAATGGCGCTTGCAAATTGGGAAAAAAAGGGGGGAAGAACGAACGTTTTTTCTCTACCACGACAATATGGGTATTAAACGGAAGCTAGCAAATAGACCATTCAGAATCATTGTATACCTACTATAATAGTCTTACTTAACTATTTCGACAAAAACTCTTATAAGCGTTAAATTAAATATATCTGAACAAAAAATACGTTTAAAGCATTCAAGTGTTTTGTTTTAATGCTTTTAACAATGTTACTACTTGGCATTTATTTCCTAAGTCAAAATTCTTAATGCGTATATATAAATAAATATAAAATGCGGCATAGAAAGTCGTAATTTCTATGCCTGAATTTTTATAAATCTTGCCATTTTAACACTACATCCATAGTAATTGTTGTTGGATTTTGTTCGTTTGAAGAAATGAAACGACATATTACGCGGAAGTTCGGATAATTCAATAATTGCTTAACATCATTTAATCTTTATGACAAATTCACGATGATAACAAGATGGGTGGAAGAACTAGAAGTAAGTCTAGAATACTAACATATTCAGAGTTATAAAATCTGTGTACATTTGAGGACCCGCGTGGCGGAGCGCTCACCATACCGGTCTGACATGCAGTGGGTCCCGGGTTCGATCCCCGGCCAGACACAAATGTAAATTATAGTTAAGATTTCTGTTCTGGGTCTGGGTGATTGTGTATTCGTGTTTGTGTGCCCATGGCACCTACGACACAGGCGAAAATCCTACTGTGGGGCTATGAGTGTAGAAAGCCTTTATGTTTATATCTAAGCAGATCGGAAAAAAATGTTTAATTTTCCAAGTTGCTACTGATTTTTGTATACGACAGTTGTGAATTTCTGTTCCGTACACTGTCCTGAAAATGCCGTAGGCAGACTGGAGTCGTTTATCAAGTGGTGCTATGCAGACAATGCTTTCGAAAATTCAAGCCAGTTGAAGACGACAAACGCTTCCAAATAACAGCGGTAAAATACTACGGTTGAAACTGTCTACAATTTTCAAGATATTAAATTTTATATCATTCCCGCACCATTGCCCGTTTCGGTCATGTTTAATGAGTTAATGAGTGTCCTATGTGTTAATCCAGGTCATAAATTTATCTGTGACCAGTAGTTTCTGAGTAAAATAGTTAAAAATAAACAAACATCCTCACAATCTTTCGCACAAATATTAGTAAGATTTCTTAAAAAATACACGACGCTCATTGAAATAACATATATTGAAAAAACAACAAGTATTTATTGTGATGTGATATCAGATATTATAAATATAATGGATACTCCTATTTTTGTCTGTTTTTATTTTTGTAGCGACAGATACCGTCTGGATTGCTACAAACATATCATATATTTTTGTATTCTTCTTGTAGAAATAGCCTAAAATAAAACATTATGATCAAATGTCTATTAATTAATACGGAATAAATAGGGAAACACAAAAACAGATCAGTATCTTTTTATATTTATTCCTGAACTGATATTTTGCAAGGTAACTAATAAGATTTATTTTCAATAAAAAAAACGAAAACATTCTGCCGTGATACACGTGTAAACGAAAACTAATAAAAAAATTATCTCACAAATTAAATATGTTTCCCAGAAAACAATGGGACGTAGAAATGACGCGTTCGAATTTTAAACTGTACTAAGAAACACGTGAGTACAGATAAGATTATGTAAGATATGTACAGATAACAAATAAAAGTAAGACAGAAGTACAAAACGATAGTATTCCACGTAGCGTCTACATTTCACGTCAGTGTAGCGAGCGACGTGACTGTGTGACGTAGACGCGTTATCGTAATGCTAGGAGATAGTCGCTTTATCTATGTCCGCGACAATCTTGTAGCTTAGAACACAGTTTATTCCTGCAAATAACTAGTGCTTTGTACATTCCTTTTTATTTTCTTGAAGTTATACTATATACATCTCGGAGACGGTCATTTCCGTGGTTATAAATATACTCGTACCTTATGCATCAGAGAGGAACGTGTATCTTAGTTTATTTAAATTAAGAATTATATTATTGGCCAGGTGGTAGAACCAATGTAGTTCGCATCTGTGTTCGACTTCAGATAGAACTCCTCTTTATATGAAGTTGCTTACATATGTCCATGGGCAGCAGTAACCACTTTCCATCCGGTGGGCTGCTTGCTCGTTTGCTACTTCGTATTTATAAAAAATAAAAAAAATTGGCGGGAAGACCGTGAGTGTCATGGCGGCATGCCGAATGGAGGATTGTCACCTATACCTGAACGCCATGTTTCATGGTTATCTTAATGAAAACTCTAAGTTCCAACCGATATGTATATTATTTCATTTGGTGCATTTAGAAAAAATACTTAAGTTATTTTTTACAATACACGCGCACGCCGATGCGCCTGCATCGATATGAAAAAATGGGTCCAATATGAGCGCCGAAATAACTAGTTGCTAAGCTAGGGTTTATTTAAATATTTTTTTCCTGGCACAAATGTCATTTTATAAAAAAAACATGCTTTATTTATAAGTTTTAATATTATATCATTAATATTGCTTACTTTAATCAGAACATCGATTAACTAGAAAGAGGCCACAAAATGAGAACATCGTTAACGTAACAACGTCAATTAAAGACACTTTATTTGGGATCTCAAAATTTAGTCACAAGAAGCCTAAAGAATAATGAAAATCGGTACACCCGGTAAAAAGTTATGAGGCAACACACACAAAATTATGTCGAATTGAGAACCTCCTTCTTTTACTGAAGTCGGTTAAAAATGATTAATTAATTTGAGATTGCTATAAAATCAATTTGCCGAGATTTTAGCTTATGGATCAAAAGAGCTTAACTATTAATCCTGCTGAGATTTAGATTTTACAAGATAATTAATTTTAGGGACGAAATCTGGTCCAATTGGGAGAATATCTATTGATTCTGCTGATATATATGTGGTGATTGTATAAAATTAAAGCTTAATAATATGTATCAAACCAAAATTATTGAATTTATCTTAAGAAAATATGTATTCATAGTCGGAAAAATAAGTTAATAAATCCACCTACCTAGCTACTCTATCAAAAGTGATTTAATTTTGACATTGCTGTAGTCTGTAGTGCTAACGAGAGAAGTTATTTCACTATTTTCAGAAGACATAAAATTTCACATGAAATGTATGTTAGTTGTTATGTTATGTTACATCTATAAAAGGGGGTGAAATTTCAGGGCACATTTAGTACCTACTGATTAATATTTACCTACATTTTTGACATACATACATTCATAAATGTATTTCCTACCTGTGTCTGATTTTGCCCTCTTTTTTAAATTCACAGATAATAGCTATATTAACGCTATTCAAAGAGCGAACCCGAGGGATTTCCAAGAATTTAGGACGGGTGAAATGAATTTCGATAAGAGAATTTACAACAAATATTTCGCGCGGTTACCTATATCGGTACCTACATATTTCTTTGTGTGAATTAGGTTAAACTAAACATTCACAAAGTCTTTTTAGCAGTTTTATCATTTTATTTAAAATTGTATACCAAATAATAATATAAACTTATAACCTACACTAGGATTTTTCTTCACCAGGTGTACCAGGTGCACCAGTGTAGTTCAACCGGGGAGGTGCCACCGCCGCACCTATTTCTAGCGTGAAGCAGTATTTGCGTTTCGGTGGATGGGTGTGGTTGCCGGCTGACTTGTATTTGAGGCAATTACCCTAGTCCTCGGGAGTAGCAACGCATCTGTGATCGACTTCAGGTAGAACACCTGTTCTGTATGAATTTGCTTACAGATGTCCATGGGCGGCAGTAACCACTTAACATCAGGTGGTCTGCATGCTGCATCCGTGTGATAAAAAAAAGATAAAAACATTTTTTCATGTGTCATGGTTGCCATGAAAACACAAAGTCGAATACCCAAACACCCAGACCCAGAAAAAAATCTAAATTCAATAATTCTTCAAATACCTCTTAAGTCGGCGATCGAACCCAGAACACACTGTGTGTCAGTCCTGTATGGTGACAGCTCAAATGGCCGTCAAATAAATATATCTATTTAGTTAGTTACTTATATAACAAACTAGCTGTGCGACGCAGTTTCACCCGCGTTTATATAAGAAAAATCTTTTAAAAATAGCATATTTTACATAACCTAAAGCCTTCCACGATAAATTTACTATTCAACACAAAAATTTTTTTTCAATTCGAACCAGTAGATCCTGATATAAGCGCGTTCAACCAAACAAACTTCACTGCTTTATAGTATTAGTATAGATAGTATAGATTAAGTGAATACTTACTAAATATAATACACCATTGATATTGTTATAATATCTAATTGTTATCTTTAAACTTATTAGAATGCACCCTACATCAAGTGTTAACACAAGTTGAATACCTTAGTTAATTTGCGAGGGAGGATGGCTTGGAGGAATTTCATTAAAATACATACTTCCATATTAATATTATAAATAAGCTGTCTGTCTGCTAGGTTGCTTGACCAAAACCGCTGAGCATCTATTTGTAATATTTATTACAGATAGATTTAAACTACGATTCAAATAATAATACAGTAAAAAAATAGACTTCTTTTTTGCTTGGTTATCACCTAGCTTCAGCTTGGGGGTAAAAATATTGATTATTAGACGCTAATATGGCTTACCAGAAACCCCAATTACCATTATCTAAGACAATATTAGATTCTAACTGGCCACAGTCTGAAGACTAGGTTGGAACTGGATATAATTATTATAAAACTGTTCTACTGCTAGTTATTGGTAGACCCGATTTTGATGAAACATGTCTAAGTATAAATTATTTGTCTAGCCCATTTATTATTTAATTTGATATCCCATTGAGAATATTTAATAATATTTGATTTTTCATCAATGCTTTCATCATTCATCCTCCATACTTAATAAATGGCTAAACCAATATTGATAAAACATGTTTAAGAACGAACGTCTAGAAACCTGCTTGTAACAAACAAAAAATATTTAAATCGGTTTATCCGTTAAGGAGCGATCATTCTTATAACATCTCTCTCATTGCGTCGGGGGTTAAAAATGAATTTCGATACAAGCCAAGATATTAAGCGAGTTATATCATTAGGTCACTTCCCTTGAGAGTTGCTCAGGAAAATAATTCCCTCCGCCATTTTACCCTCTTTTTCAGTTCTGAAAGCCGTAACTTAGCCACGACTACATGTGGTAGTAGTCGGAGTTTTATTAAAGTAGGTTATTTGTCATTACCTACACAGCACAAGAAAGTTTCCTAATTTAATAATAAAATAAGATATGATAATGAGCTAAATAATATACAAATAAATTATGTTGCCGCAATGTCATAAATCGGGAGGCTATGGTACTTCCTAGACAAAATTAGAATAAATATATCGTCATAATGAAATTACTTTTTCACCGGGCTCCTATTTTTTAGACCTCAATAAATACCTCGTCAATGTCCCTATTCATCGAACTCTTTCGAGAAGGAATTCAGAACGGTTCAAAAGAATTTCGATGAGAGAATTTTAGCAAAATATTCGTAGCGCAATCTCTAATAATATAGCGATTTTCTGTACCGTCAGATTAGATTTTTTGAATCGTTTATAATATAAATAAAATTAAACGAAATTAATTAAATAAAAAAATAACCACAGTTTGCAGAAGGAGGATCTATATTCTATACTAAAGACAGCCAAACCAAATATTTTTTAAGCCAAATATTTTTTTTCTACCATATACATATGTATTGTAAACGCCCACATATTGTACACTCTACTCTCTCTTGCATCTGAGATATTTTCCTTCAGCCATTGCAATGTTTGTAAAACATCACTATTTTATGTTTGTTATATGTCTGTTATAGTATACAATAAAGATGTTTTGTATAGTATAACAACAATTGTACAACTAAATTCCGTATTTCATTATTCAGAATATTAATAACGCTCATCAATGCCATATATGAACGCTATTCATTGAATAGTTTCGAGGAATTTAGAACGGGCGTAACAAAAGACAGGAATCCATGCAAAATATTTTATAGCGCATTTGAATTTCTGCGTATTATTTACTAACAACAAATATTCTATTAATAAAAATTATATCCCCAACAGCTTTGGTCGAATTCGTACGCGTTGATTATAACATAATAAAAAATACGTCGAACATAGAATCACCTCTTTTTCAAAGACGGTTAAGAATTAAATAAATTTCAATCTCTATTTTATCCCTTACGAGTTGGAAATTCCATAAGTGTTCTCCCTCACTTTCACTTTGTAAATTATACATATAATAAACTTATTTGTAAAATATCCAGATTCAAGGTTCCTAGCTGTTCTTTAATCTGTGTGTCAGTCGGTCAGACACGAAGACAAGTGGTCACTCAATCTGAAGCCAATATCCGTTGCCACTTGTAAGCATGTAAGCCACTTGGTATTTACAGCGCTCTAAAGAAATTCAAGAACTTCTTCAAGTTAGAACTATTTCTAATGCCTATGCATTTGGTGAGTCATCCCTGTAGTTTTGGGATCAGAATAGGCCTACGGTATCCCCTGCCTATCGTAAGAGGCGACTAAAAGGGGCTTCTGGGGTAGCAGGCGGCAAGAGTGGGAGCTCGAACGGTCTAGCCAAGCGACCCCGGGAAGGACGACGGTACGTGTGGTCGCATACCGTCGTAAAAACCAGATGGTGCGGTGGGCCTAGTCGCTCACCTGGGTGGAGCCCGATGGGGCAGCGCGCTCAGAGGACTCCGGTGGAGTTCCGTTGGGCAAATAAAATAGGGCATGAAAGTTTGAATGAAACTGTCAATTTTAATACTTCTTAAAGCGAGCGAAGCCGCGGGCAAAAGCTAGTATATTATATGAAGGAAGCTAAAAGAAATGAAGTGTTAGTAGTTACGTATTAAACACAACTTGGTCCATAACTCTACAACTCGCTATATTAACAAACTTTGCGCTATTGTCGAGAGCGATGAAAGACTCCGTCAGTTATTATAGTCATTTCAGTTTACGAGGGCTTGTCACGTGAGCTTTATTTATATTAATATAAGGGTGGTATTTGATTGAAGAGCACGACATCGTGGAATGCAACAACTATGGTAGTTACGTCAATTATGGGCTAATTTTATGTCCGAAATTCAACATGTATCATAAATAAATAGGTGCTACGCCTGCATGAGTTTCTGATTTATGTTTTAATGTTTGTTTTTGTTCATATGAGTTCATTTAATTATATGAAAACCTAGCTGAAGTACTCGTGCTTCTACTTCCACTGCAGGACACAGTCGTATCCTTAAATAGTGCAAAATATCGAATTCAAAAGTAGCCTGTAACTTAACCAGATAAATAAACTACAACCATGCAAAATTTCATGTAAATCGGACAATTGATTCGTCCGTGACTGAGTTATAAACACCATCTCATCAATGTACAATTTATGGCCAAAATGTGATCAAAACGGTGATCCTTTTTAGAAATGTATGATCTTGTATTAAGGGCACAATATAGGAGCAACTTATGTTTTTGATCTTGAGTGTATAGATATGTGGTCTTTATTAGATTAGGCAGACTAACAGGCAGATTAGTATGTTAACCGTGGTAACGTATCTGTGATTTGCTTCAAGATCTCCATCTTATTTTAGGGTGCGTGATATATCACCATTTAAAAACAAACTATGAATTTATTTATTATTAATTAATTTCTTATACTTTTATATTTTTTAGAAAAATCAATGGTCAAACATTCGCATTTAAGAACCTCGGAGCCTCAATTGAGATTCCGAGTTTGTTATGTTAAAAATACTATATTTCAAACTACAATTTATGTCAGTACTAAGCACGTTGAAAGGCATATTACAACTGTAATTAATGTTGTAAACAGCTGTTTATGAAATACATAGCAGAGCGAGATATTAAACCACCACCTAAGCGCTTGAACGAACGAATGGTTGAACGAACTGTTTTGAAACGCAACAAATTTCTGGAAGCACTACAATTAGTATGCGAATGGACTTGGTCGACATTATTCATAGTTCATAGTACTTAACGTAAAAAAGTCACAATCAAAACCTATTTAGTTTGGTCTTATAATGTCAATTAGTATCGATTTCCTCCCGTCTGGTTCACTTTAGGTTTTAGAAGTCAGAAACTCGTCTTAAAGTTGCCTGTGGACGTGCCAATACGGGCGAACTTGGCCCTCTAACTTCTAATTATAATACGACGAGGACAACCTGAAACTTTAAAGCAAAAGAATAAAGTTCGGCAATTTAAATTTTGTCGAGACGGCATACAGTATTATGTTGATCTATTTATCTTAGATTTACAGGTTGTTTGCTTTCTAGAACCTTTTATTTAACTTGCTTTGTTAGTTTGTTAGCTTATGGGGGTCAAATCTTGCTACTAAATTTTAAGCTAGTTAGTCCTTACTGATTAAGAAGTTATTTTGAAAAACACGTTTGATTGGTTGACAAAGTTTTATAAGCGCATTGACTTAATTATAAATCCGATATGATGAATAGGTACTCAAATATTGTGGGGCAGTTTAATGTCATAAGTGAAACCATTAAACGCCCACCGAGAGGGAAAAGTATTAGTGAAACGACTATGTAACAGAAACGGTTACGCCAAAGCGTTACGTTACGATGACAATATTTAATGATTGCATGTGATATCATAAGTTATGATTTGTACCAACTATCTTATAATATTTTTTGTTTCGTAATAGTGAATAAATAATGAGCGAACTACGCGTATTGTTTCCATTAGTATGAAAAAATCATCCAAGAATGTTATTATGAAACAAGAGATCCGAATTTGTACAGATATAATGCAACATACAAGTTCGTTCAACACTCAAATAACATGTAGCAAGATAAATATCCCCTGAAGGTTTGAACAAAATAAATACGAAATCGTTGCTTTTACAAGTGATGACTGCTGGAGCGACAGTATAAATTTTAATACGAACAAGTTAATCATATTGCTAATAATTTTATTACTTAATTTGAACATGGCAATAAAATTATTATTTAAAAAAAATACTCTGGAATACTTGTTCTACAACGTATTATTTTGTGTTCGATTGCATTTTGTTGTATTGTTGATGTGCTATGTTGCGTTATATTTTGTTGGTGTGCGTTTTTTTGTTTTGTAGTGTTACGTTTTGCGTTGTGTTATATTGTTGGGAAAAAATATTTTGTCGTCTACTCATTGGTAGTGGACAAAGTTCGTAATGGAGCATTTACATTTTAATTGAATTCACTGAACAAAATTAATTCTTGGGCATATCTTTTATCGGACCTTCATATCGTTAGCATACTTTTTAAGAGGATATTCGAATGAAAATCCGTTCAGATTTTGTTTTAAAAAAAATCCATGGATGCAGGCAGGCGTTATAAACTTGTAAATAGAACTCAACTGCACTAATAATTATGGTTCGCACGGGGATATAACATATGTAAAGCTTTTCTAGTGAAGCACTTTTCTGTGTAAAGTTTTTGTAGGGGGAAGGGTGTAGTAGCCGGATCACTTTCTTGTGAGGCGACCATAGTTCTTGGGAGTAGCACCGTAACAGGGATTGACTACAGACCAGCCCGTGATGTCCTGAGTTACTGCAACTCAAGGACATCACGTAGTAACTGTACTATTTGCCGTTTACTGGACTGCATGCTCGTTTGCTACTTCAACTTTATATTAAAAAGTCAAGATTATAACACCCGATTATGACGACCCGCGTGGTCGAACGGTCACCATACCGGTCTGACGCGCAACGGGTCCCGGGTTCTATTCCCGGCCAGACAGAAATATGTATGATGAGTTTAGACATCTGTTCTGGGTCTGGGTGTTTGTGTATTCGTGTTTGTGTGTCCATGGCACCCACGACACAGGAGAAAATCCTAGT
>DWNE01010631.1:0-10236 GCA_018249875.1 Cecropterus toxeus
TATGTATGTCACATTTCATTTCTTTTAAACGCGGGTGAAACCGCGGGTTCAGCTAGTAGTAAATATAGGTGGTAAAACAACTAAGATTTGATTTGATTTTGACATTATTATTTATTATTTTTCAACAGATTGTACAGCTGAGAGCTCTATAATCGACTTCAGATATGATTTATATTCCATTCTGATTTATTATGAAGTTATTCACACAATACATGAATATCACACAATACACGTCTATGTTTTCCATTATTTTATTGCAATCAATTCTAAATCTACGGTTTTACAAAACAGAATTCAGAGTAAATTCAATAGAAATTAAACCAGCGGCACAATCTCCACAAATATGCAAATGGAAATTCAAAACACTACAACAGAAATGCATAATTACTAAGCAAATTTACACACCGCAGATAGGCAAATTTTAAGGCACAAACACTTGGGTTGCTGTTAAGCAAAACATTATTATGGAGCTCCGTATCCGTAAACAGAACTATCGGAAATCCGAAAAAAAATATCCGTATCATCATAGAAAAAAAAAACAATAATCTTTCTACTCTCATAGATTATTACCTCATAGACTATTGACCTAGATTTTCTCTCGTGTCGTAGGTGCCATGCACACACAAAGACAAATACACAAACACCCAGACCTAGAACAGAAATATAAACTCATCATTCACATTTCTGTCTGGCCGCTATGGTAACCGCTCCGCTACGCGGGCGGTCAAATAATAAAATAGAAATAAAACTATTAGCTATTTGTATTTTATGATTTAAAATTCCTTAAAAATATTATCTGTAACTATCCGAAACTAACACATAATCCGAAATAATTACATATCCGAAACTTTATCCGAAAACCAGACCCAGATCCGAAATTTCATATCCATAGCATTCCTGTTATGGAACATAGGGTCAATGGCTGTGCGGGTTCCTCATTCATGCTGTTTTTAGGTCACGACTCGAGGCGAAACAATCGCGCAGACAATAGGCATGAAATAATTAACAATGGCAAATCTTAGTGTCTACTTGGAATACAACACTTGAGGCAAAAATGTACTGTTTCATTCAGGTTTATTGTACTAAAATAGATGGCGAAGATATCGTTTTTTCTTTGAAGTTTGTGGTACCGATTTAAATATGCTTTATATTCGATCTGGTGATTTTTGATTTATTGCGTCGACATAATATTATGATGTTTTTTTTTTATAAAAGAATCGATATATGTAGGCTGTATGTAAGTGAGCCAAACTATTTGCATAATATTTTATATGCATATTTTAATTTTGGTGAGAATATAGTGTGCTTCGTAGTAAATATGTTATTAATTGTTTTTCAAAAAGAGACCGAAAATATTCCCAAAAAATATATTTTAATAAAAAATGTATAAAGTCTGCATATCGTAGAAGAGGAACCATTATGTCTTTTACAACTAAGAAGGTTATAGAATTTGTAGATAGGGTTTTTTTTTTGCTGCTGCTATTTGTGATGAAAAAGTAAAAGTTATATTGTAGTGTATTAAACGACTCGAAAACATTCTACAAAATCAGAAACAACTACAGTTGATGAAACAGGTTCTAGGAATATGTGTTAAGATTTTCTACAATTGTTGCGTAGATGTATCCACATCATAATTGTTTTATTTACATCGACAATCATTATCAAATGTTATATCAAATGATTATACATTAATTTAGTTGTTAATCCTTCTTTTTAGTTTTATAAATACGAAAGTTTTCATGTTCGTATTTTGGTTTATTCAATCACACAAGAGTAACCCATTTCCATGAAATATGGTCTAGTTATAATAATATTATATAAAACAAAAATGAAATTGCAAATTAATTTACACCTTTAAAATCTTTTAAAGGCGTAAACATCAATAGAAAAGATTGAAATTGGAAGTAAATAAACTTTATCTGTTAATACTCACATTTACAATATATATTCAAACACCAGAGCCAGGTCATGCTACTGACTAATGATTTCTTCATCTTCAGCAAGCGAATCCTCTTCGAAGGATTTTACTGTGATTGCACCTTATACATTCACCAAAACTATTCATTTTGCTTAAGATTCCTACCAAGTGACTAACGAAACTGCTCATTCATTCCAACGTATGCTACATAGTACTTTGCAAAATATGAGCATTACGTAACTGGAATATGAAATGTGAAGTTTATTATACAAAATGCTGAACAGTCCCGCGGATGACTAGATGCGCATTTAGTAATTGGCTCCGCTGTTTAGATACTCGTAAGTGCCGCGTTCTTGTTTGAAACTGTTGCGAATAGCGGAGTTTCGAATAGAATTTCACATGGATGAACTTGTACAGTAGTGGGCAATATTTTGTATTTCGTAGTTATTACGTAGTGCTTAGGGCTGTGAAAGTTATGTAATGAAGATAATTATTCAAGTATCGGCATTGAACCTACTTAGTAGAGAATGTGGCTGTTTTAAAGAAATTATGAAGAGTTTTAACACTGAGTTTCTTTATGCTGTTCTACATTATTAAATTAAATAATTAGCATTTAAAACTCCAAACTAATTACGAAAACTGCGAGATCTTAGTCGGAAATTAAAAAGGAGACTTCCTGTCTAAAAGTAAAAGACTTCCGGTCTTAGTTCATATCACAGTAATGTTTTTCAAATTACCTTTCCTAAAAGTCTTACCATACTCGTTATAAAAGTTTCTTGATAACTTTTTACCTGTTATAATAACATTGAAATAATAAAATATAAATAATGACAAAAATAAACAATTATTACAGTATTTAAAATATCATATTCATGTTTGATTTCCTTAGATCAATCTCCATCGTGGAATTAATTTAACACCTGCAGAATAATTACGTTATACAATTAAATATTGCAATTGACGACAATGACTTTGTACAAGAATATATCGCTATTGTTTTATTACATTGAAGCAACAAACGAGACTATCACGCACACCATTACTGAATTTCACAAAATATATTACATTGCCAAATTCAATTAGTATAGCGGTTTATGCTCATATTATGCACCTTCTACAATTTCAGGGTGAACTCGATCCCAAAAGTGACAACATTCCTTAGAGAAACGGCTTGTGTACGAACGTACACATATTAAATCGCAGAAGTACTTAGGGTTCTTTATTACAAGAAAAAGAAATCTCATCATAAAGTTTAATAAGCTCTTCTAGTCAATTTCTCCTAACGCGTAACACGAGGCAAAACTTCATAATAAGTTACGAAGAACGTTCTCATAATTTCACAGATCGAATTTACTTTCGTAGAATGCAAACAAAACACGCGCATGACATTTCTAAATACGTCATCCCACTGAAGGTAACGTAGCGTGAAATTTCAAAACAACTTTGAACTCCGTCAAATGTAAACTAAAAGACGAAAGAAGCGGAATGGAGCGAGTGGAGAAATGTCGTCTAAAGTTAGCAAAACCTTCCCGTGTTGCCACTCTCCTGGCGTCGTTTACCCGTAATAGCTTTGTTGACTCACTTAATATACCCGAGAACATACAAAATGGGGAAATTTTATTATATGTCACCCTTTCTACCGAGCAAAACCTTAGAATTACATACTCATTAAAGAGCTCGTAAATATTCAGATGTTTGTAAAAGTTCTGCAATGGCGTAGCATTTGCCATTAGCCCCAGAAATGAACCATATATTAACGACGCATATTAGTGTTTAAATTATACGAAATGAGTATTATACGGTGAGACTGATTACATACGTAAGACAGGAAAAGTATAAAATTTTTATTATAAAAATAAGAATCCAAATAGGAAAATTTTAATACTACACTAATTCAATACAATTTTCTTTATAATTTAGACAGTCGTAATTGAGAAAAAAACGTTTTTTTTTGGTTTTCCCTAGCTACTTTTGAAAAAAGGCCCACATAGTGAAATTATCTTAAAATTTCCTCCACCCTACTTATTTTATCACAATGGGACCAAGGTGAAGTACCCATTTAAAATCTCAAACAATAGCGCAATGCTCAACTTCTTGAACGCAAGCTTCTTGGAGTGGGTTCCTGAATGACCTTAATGGCTCACGAGAGCTGCCATCTGTCAAGTTTTGAATTGTTTGTTCTTATGGTTCCGTATTTTTAAAGGAATATTGAATCCGTCTACATTTTTTCACTTTCTGTAAATTTAAATGAAGTGTAGTTAGCAGGTCGACTTATTTTTTTGCGTTATAGTCCCAAATGAAGATCCCACAGATGTATTGTAAGATTACTACCCCTTAGGACATTGTTGGGAATTTTATTTTTTATAAGACTTTTTTTTTATTAATGTGAAGTAGCAAACGATCAAGCAGCCCACCTGATAGTAAGTAGTTACTGCCGCCCATGGACATTTCTGAGCAACTTCATATAGAACAGGGGTTCTATATATAAAGTTGTTTACAAATGCGTTGCTACTCCCGAGGACGGAGATGGTCGGATATAAAAGTTAGCCGGCAACCACACCCTTCCACCGAAATGCAAGTACTGCTTCACGCTAGAAATAGGTATGGCGGTGGTACTTCCCTGGTCAACATTGGTTCTACCACCTGGCTTAAGATTTAAATAGCAAACGTGCATTCAGTCCATATACAACAGGAATTTTAACTGGCTCACAGGTATGTTGCTACTCCCAAGGACTAAAATGGTCGGCTCACATAAAAGTAAGCGGGCAATCACGAATTATTTAAAATACAAGTGTCAGTTTCTTACCAGATCCTACTAACCAGAATACTGCATAATACTGCTATGGCGTCAGGAGTCGAACCACTAAGGGTTCTATTACATTAAAAGCGTTATAATGTTTCATAAGTATTTACGATTAGATAATAAAAAGAACGAAGTCTATCCCACGTATGCATAGTCTATTGAAAAGAATAAAACGTGCCTCGATTTTTGAGGAAATTGTCCTAAATCGGACCAAGCAAAAGGAAAAGAGTATAGAAACAAATCAGCGAAAGTCACGTGCAAGGAACGGGACAAAACCTGTAATAGTTGTTCGACACGTGAGTCCTTGTATACGAGACGCAGAATGAGCCGATTTACAGACCATTTCAAAAGCTATTCTAAGCGACAGAAAGTTTAAAGTTACTTGAACCAGTCTTTCAATGGAACGGATTTAAAGGCCAAGCTAAACGTACGATCTCAGAACCTATTTTGCGGACGTAAAGTTCAATTTGCCCTACTTTTCCACTGAATAGACGGTGTTCGAATTGTACTAAAGAGTTGTTTTTGGGAGTTACTCTGACTTAAGCGATATTCAACCTTATCCACGTTATCGGAGTCGTTCATATTATGGCAGTATTCAAGATGCAAAATATTATTACAGATATTATGATATCGTATATGTATATATGGTACTGTTTATATTTTTACAATAAAAATAATTTGTGCATGTTTTTAGGGTAACTTAAGAGATCAAAATAGAATCGTATTCCTACGCATCCGCTATCTGTCGCCTGTTCTATCTGTTCACGAGGCTCTATCTCTGGATAAATAAGTATAAACAATCGATTTTTAGTCCTATCATGTAATATATTTCAGCCATTACTACCATACTAATTTCTAAGGTTAAAAATATAGGGACGGCTTTTTTAAAGATCAGTATCCGGTATCAGTATTTGTTTTATTCATTACCATAATAAGAAGGTACTTCTTTTTTTATAAAACATTTATAGCCTATAATTAATAATATATCCTAATTGTATAGTGAATGAACTACAATAGTGGAGAGTTTAACATAGTGAAAAAACCTTAACTTAATCACGTACGTATATATTAATGATTTCGTACGCCATAATTATTACTAAAACTTAAAACGAACAATAAGCTAATTAACCAGCTAGCAGAACCAATGTAGTGGTTGACTAATAGATACTACCCCCGCATCTACTTCTAGCGTGAAGCAATCGGTGGATTGGCGGTGGTTTCCGGCTCACTTGTATTTGAGGCAGTCACCTTAGTCTTCGGGAGTAGCAACGTATTTGTGATTGACTTCAGATAGCACACCTGTTTTATATGAAGCTACTTACAGATGATGTCCATGAGAGACAGTGCATACTTACTATCAGGTGGGCTGCATCTCGTTTGTCACTTCAGTCTGTTAAAAAAAACATATTTAACATTTTTTTATGTGAAACAGCCAATTTTTTTAACCGTTGTTATAAAAACAAAACGTAATAAGTATGTTGTAAGGTATAATAATATGTTTCTTTGAACTTAAAAACTAAATAAAGTAGTTTTATAATAATGATAAAAAACAAAACTGTTTTAAACTATTTATTGAACTGAATTCTAGAGCAATTTCATATGTAAAATCCAATATTATTGTTCTGTTATAAATTTTCAAAATGCACCGGGAGTCTTGTTCAAAAGTTTTATAAGATAAAGAAGACAACGTATTTTATTAAAGGGATACGTAAGTCCCAAATTAAACACGGTTATGAAAAGCAAACTGCTACAACACGGAAACAAGATAATAAGGTCTTACAAACTTGCAAAATCAACAACTCGCCGCAAGTTTGAGGTATCCTATCCATATATGTTTCTTCTTCGAAACCCGGAATAGAATATTAATGCTATTTGCGGTACCACGTTTTCCTCAAAAAGCAAGCTTGAGCTTGGGAAACGGATTGCTCCATTGAGCTTAAGCGTAATGAGGGGGAGGTGAAGTGTGAATTAGGGAATAACAGGAGTATGCACAAATGTCACCGCAGATAGCACGTTGTTGGATGTAATCAAATGATTGATGACATTTATAATGTGAATCTACAATACTTCGTTCGTATTTTGACAAATATTAGATCGGAGTCTTAATCTGATGGATGTGAATTTTATTTTAATAGTTAGGCCCTCAAAAATATTAAATTTTCTTAGATACTTTTCCCAATATAGTTTCCTTGGGATAAATATATCGCAAATTTATCGTTTAATAGAAAAAATTTACCACTACTTGACAAATACGTAGCTTGAAGGAATACATGGAATATGAAAAAAGCGGGTCGAAAATATAAGAAATGTCCTATGTAAGTCTTATATTTTGAATGGAGTATGAGTAGATTACCTAACTTACAGTCACTTACCATTCACTTCCATTTTAAATCTTGTTTTTGTATACTACAGTAGATAACAGTGAAATATCATATATTTTAATATGTTACGGGTACACACGATATGCGGTTTTTTGAATTTCTTTTTGCCGATATTTCATATTATTATGAAATATGATTATATAACATATTAAAATGTATAAATTCCGCGATAATATTAGTCTAAAATCATAAAGAGCATATAGTCCAACTGATGGTAAGTGGCTCCTAACACAGATGTACATCTGGAAAGATTTGATGATATATTAACATATTTCCTTCGAAACTACTTTACTTTACCAGGGTTTATTTACTTAAATATAACAATTACCAACGGCCTTTCATTATTTGCAATAGTACTTTCAAATGCTTTGTATTCAAGAGAATCTCGCTCAAAACTAAGTCTTTGTCATTTCAGTATAGAAGTGAAAATGGTGTGAAACTTTAACGAGCGTCACAAGTCGCTCCGAACATCTGTCGAAGGCATTTGCTTTGTAAACAACCTTCGACATTTCTATTACAAGTTGCTGCGCTGGAAAAATACTCTGTTACTGCGTGGTCTAGAACTTTAGAACTCTGCAACTAATATGCAAAGTTTCTTATTTTGTCTGGTAAGTTAAATAGTTGTTTTAAACATTACATTGTAATTTTCCATTCAACTTGATTTTCTTGTTATCTTGTTATGAACTTCGTCTTTTACAGTTTTTCTTTCTTTCTTTTGTAATGGCAATGATCTCAAAAATTTTGCTAATATATATTTTTTATCTGCGTAATCGTAGTTCATGTTATATCTTTTAAATAGTAATCAATTCAACTATTTTTGACCGCAAACTTCGAGAATAAAATTTGTGTAAGAAATGTATAAAAGAAAGACAACCGCGATAATAAAAAACGGACAAAATTTCAATTCGATTCATATAATAGACGCAATTTATACACTAATTGTCAAATAATAAATACCAAATATTTGAAAAAAGAATAAGTTCGAAATTTTGTATATTGATTTAGTCTTTCTTTCCAAATCCTTGCGACCAGAACACAGCAACTCATAATACTGCCGTTACTAGCCAGAAATAGGTGTGGCGATTGTCTCCCCTGAATCGAAACACAAAGGGTTCTACCACTTTCAAATACATTCAGTGACGCACTCAATAGTGGGCTTAAGAGTTTATGTTCTGAGACGTTTTGATGTGAAACATCTATAGATGCAGGAAAACTTGATTGTAGCTTGCAGCTTGATATATGCTTGCAGTTATTTATTGTTACGCCATCTGTTATACATTGTTGGAATTATAAAGTTTCGAACAAAACCAAGCGGGCTGTGGTGTCAGTTGACTTAGTGCGGGGTACTGATCGTAGATGGCGTTTTTTATTATGCTATAAATTAAGTTCCTGTTGCAATCTTGTCTTTACTTACTTGCATGAACACGATGTTTAACATCTTGTTCAGGCATCCCGTGACGGTTAGTTTTTTTAAACTAAGTTATGCATGATATTTGCAGTATTTTACCCGCCAGATCTCAAAGGCCTTAATTTCATTTCATGGTTCAACTTATCACAACCTCATTGCTTGTACTACACGTCCCAGGAGTAATTTACGTAAAAAATAACAATGTAATGCTAAAACTGATCGGACAGACGACTTTACTGGTTGGGAACTAATAAAGCGAGGTCACGGAGCCGAAAACTTTACGAATCCAATAATAAATTCTTATTTTACACTTACGACATGTCGCAAGGTAGAAGCTGATAGCGGGTTAAAATTATGAAGAAAAAAACTGAAACTGAAAGAATGATATTTATGAGAACTTTCAGCAAAATATTCAATTATTCATCCACATTTCAATATTTCGTTAGCATTTTTTATTTATAGGTGAAACGTTCAAATTAATTTTACGAAAACAATTCATATCCGCGATCCATATTGTGGTCAGTATAGATTTTATCTGCCCTAATTAACTAAAACAGTAAGTGTTATTGGTGGCCCAAAAAATAGATTTATTTTTCTTATAAAAACGACTCCAAATACATACGTTCGAGCCTCATACTAACCTGAAAGGTTTTGGGACGGGAACTAAAGTGGTGCAGGACCGAGGCGGTCAGGTCAGCGGATATTGAAATAAAGCCACCTGTCTGACTGTAGCTCTCCTTATTTATGCATCGGACGGGTAATAGTGGCCACAAATAATGTACGGGACACGGTTACGGGTCTTTTATTGTGCTAGATCTGTTGTTTCTTTTTTGATTGTAGGTGGTTTGCATATTTATTCTTTTTTATACTTGCAGCCACATGCAGGCCACCAGGTGGTAAATGACTACTGTGCCCATAGATATTTGTCATCAACCAAAGATAAGATCAGTCTTTCGTGAGTTTAGCCATAGACAAGTTGCTACCCCTCAGGACCATTGGAAGGCCTTGGATAAGTTTGTCTCCTTTACCACAGTTACACTTTCAAATTTAAACACAGCAGTGCATAAAACTGCTGTTATTTAGCCTACATTGGTATGGCGATGGTGTTTCCGTAGTAGAAACATAGAGTCCATTTAACTACTACATTTAAAGTCTAGACCTATAAATAGGTCAATCTTACATCAGCATATATGCAGCCCGTTAACAGAATTGTTGAGCTTAAGTTAAGCGACTAAACTAATTACTTAATACGCAACGTGTTCAATCGGTCTATACAGTATTCCGACACCAAATTGGATATTGGTAGTCTGCAAATTTGGTTGAACGGATATTATTTCATCATAGTCTAATGATTAGTTCCGTTACAATTTAATTAACCAACGTTCAACGAAACAATATTACAATATTAATAGAATATTTATAAATGCATCATTTCTTCTCTTCTTAAAAATATTATAGGCTTTTTCGTCCGGGATTAAAGTCAGGATATGGCAAAGACTACTCATTCTATTCGAATACTGTAGTTATCACTTACCTACAGCCAAACGTGTCAACTAGTACAAAAGTTATGGTCCTCATAAGAAGTCAGCGGAAGAGTTCTATTGATATGGCCCCCCATATGGACTATTACAGAATCCGATAGTCTTTTATTTATTTATTTATTTATTAGGTTTACCAACAATTGTTACATTATTACATTCTTGGTACAATATACACATTATTAAAA
>DWNE01010632.1:0-10235 GCA_018249875.1 Cecropterus toxeus
CCTTCTACGATCAACCCTTATTTTTTAATAGGAAATTATTTATATGGCAAAACAACGTTTGCCGGGTCAGCTAGTTGAATTATAAAAGTCTGAGAGGATGTATTGACGTCACTAAAATAGTAGCCATCTTTAAACAGTAAAAAAATATCGAAATCTATAATAACCTATACACTGACCAGTTACATAAGCTAGATCCACGGAAAATCTCATGTAAATTGGACCAGTGATTCTTGCGTGATTCAGTAACACACAGACAGACGCAGTCTAATTTTAATATATTAGTATAGGTTTTGGATAGGATGAAATATGGGTGCCGTGGGAATATCTAATATTCCTTAAAAATTGGCAACTTGACATAGGCCCTGCTTTTTTACACAGGTGGGTAACGTCCTAGAGAGTAATTGTCTCTAACAGTAACGAGTATAACCTCTTTCTATGACATCGACGGGAGTGTTAGGTAGTATTCTGGATCGATTCTATACTCCGTAATGTAAAATGGATTCATACATTTATATTGCAACTGGCTGTGCCACGCAGTTTCACCTGCGTATATTAGAGAAATATCTATTAAAAACAAAAAAACATAGTGCGATGTTATATAGCCTAAGGCCTTCCACGATAAATTTACTATTCAACACAAAAATATTGCTTCAATTCGAACCATGTAGTTCCCGAGATTAGCGCGTTCAATCAAACTAACTCCACTGCTTTATATAATAATATTAGTATATAAATATATATTATTTATGTAACAACCAGTAAATTCATGAAAATTAATGTATATTTACGAATTAATATCCGTGTCAAGTGTTGATAAGGATGTATGATAGGTTTGTTAGGTACTCAGCAGAAAACAATAAATGTTTTTATTCGATTCTTCTAGGATATCTCTTAATTTTCTGGGAACCGAACACATTAACAATACTAGTAGGATTTGGTGAGAACTGATGAACATAATTACCCAGGCCTTACATTGTTACAAGTAATAAATAGTTAAAAACGCAATTTGAATAGTAAATTTGAATAATTAACAGAATTCAAATGAATAATTATCAAATTCTGGAACAAATAATATAGGTACGTATATAAAAGTCCTTAAAATACTAAGTGGTTTTGAAAAAATATATATTGAAAGGTGGTAGAACTCTTTATTGTTCGACTCCGGTAGCACCACCGACTCATCTTTTTTATTTTTTATCATTTTTTTATACAGTAATATTATGCGCTTTGTATTGTTTTAAAGAGGACTTATAAAATAACTGACATATTGTTTTTTTGATTCTTGGGTTACATTTTTTTGTGCTAATTCTAATACTTTTTTCTTTAATAGAAGTACCAATAGAGCACAGTTAAACGTTACGCGTGTAACGTGCAAAAACAGACAGACACCTAGACACACAGAAAAAATAGACAGACAGATACGCGGACAAAAAAATAGTAATCGACTTTTTGTTACAAGTATTATCTTATATACTTTCATTTACGTTTAAGTGGTTACTGCCACCCATGAACACCATTGAGCAACTTCTTATAGAACAGGGGTTCTATCTGAAGTCGATCACAGACGCGTTGCTAGTCCCGGGGATTAAGATGGTCGCCTCATATAAATAAGCTGCAGAAATATTATTTAACATTCACTTCATATTTGAGAAATCTTTTGATCCAATTTTAATGGTTAACTCGCTGGATTCTAATGAGATTATAATAACATGACATATAGAAGATAAAAAAACACTAAAACTAACCACAACGCCGTAATTGCGTTAGAGCGCGGAATACTAAACTAAATACGTTTTAAATTGTACATACTTTTTTCTAAAGTCAGCTCGTGAAAAAATAATTGTGGTTGGCGGTAATAGGCAGCGGTAAATAGAACGGTACTTTCTTTGATGTGAGCAGATAACTATTGGCATTGACGTCATTTTCTGAAGCAATCATAATGCACCGTGATTCTTAAGCGATTTCAAGAGAAGGAGGAGGTTCTCAATTTGACTGTATTTTGTTTGGTCCCTTACAGACACAGTACATGGTACATAGTTCTGAACTCGGCGCTTTTATACATAATCGTACGATATAGATTGGTTATTGTTATCTAACAAAATATGATGGGCGCTGTTTTCCACTATGTTCTATGTATGTACCATTCATTTTTTTTGTGTGTGTTTTTTATGTTTCATATTATGTCAGGTAAGTACCCAATACCATAGTGGGTACTTACCATTAGATGAACAGCATGTTAGGTTGCATCTTAATTTTTATAAAACTAGTTACATTGTTAAAAATATTAAAACAAAAAAATTCGACTGCTTAAAACGATTTTTTTTCGTTCGACTTTTTGTCTAAATAGTAATAGTAAATTATCCGCTAAGAGATCATGCGTTCTGAGATAATTAACACTTATGGTATACTATTAGCAAACGAAACAAGTATAAAATTTAAACCTAAAACCCGACTACCTTACCCTATGTTGTTATAGTTACTACTCACGTTTGGTTTTTTACATTTTTGATGCGTGATTTTATAAATTCTTGCAATTATTAGGGGATTGCTAGCAAAGCAGTGAGCAATAGCTAATAATGTTTACATATTTGAAATGCGCTAAGAAAGCTCTTTAATTTGATACCCACTTTTTTGATACACACAATATTTTTTTTTTATTCTATACTTTAAGTCCCCTAGAGAGCGCTGTAGTCAATTAACATAACGTGATGCAATTAACTAGCGGACAATGAAGAGGCTTCTAACGACGCCTTATTTTTCTAAGTATGATAACTAGTTTAGAAGTTATTAGGGAACAGATGAACATCTATACCCACATACATACATACATACAGGTCAAAATCATAACTCTCCTTTTGCTTCGCCCTAGTCGGGTAAAAGGTGTGTGTGCACACGGCAGATGTGAAACTTAATAATATAATGTAATTTAATATAGTCAGCCATATTCGGACATCTTATTTTGCATCTACCAAACTTGAGTTCTTATACCAGTTACGAAGTAAAATCGTTGATTCAGAACATCGTGTGATTCAGAACGAACTACAACTCCATGTACTTAGTTGTAGCTCCAAAACCTGCTTTCGTGTGGCATTTTCGTTTTGTAGAGTTTCAAATTACATGTCAAAAACTTCAATAATTAGACATGACTGTATTGATGTAATGCACACAATATTAGGATTTCAATAAAATGATTTCTAGTTTGAAAGTATTTTAAGTATTAGTTAAAAATCATGTAAAATATATAGATTACGTAGATTTTCCTTTAATTAAAAAAACTGAGTAAAAATTAAGAATACGTCTGTATACATAATTATATTTCGGAAGTCTTATATTAGTACCCAGGTATATCCGTAACCTGATTATATAACTAGATTCAGTTAATCTCTACAAGGAATTTGTGCCTTCTTTTGCCTACTGTTGCATCTATTGCCTTACTACGAACTAAGGGAAAACACACTACCTTATATATAATTACATACAAAATGTTTGCATCGACGCACGCGCACAAAATCACGCTATTTCTGTACAAACTTAAATAAATCTACCTACATTATTGAATTAACTAGTTATAGTAAAACTAAATCAGAAAAGAAAAATTATAACACTACTAGTTTTATCCTGCGGATCCACCTGCTCGGATTATGCATCGCTGTAAAAAGTAGCTCATATGTTAATCCAGGCAATAACTATCTGTGCCAAATTTCATCTAAATCCAATCACTAGCTTTTGCGTGAGATAATAATAAACATACATACATCCTCACAAGCTTTCGTATTTATAATATTAGAAATATATATTCCATTTTTGTCCTTACTTATTTCCTTATTTGTGTTTAATGTTCATTGATTATTTCACGGTATTGTGTTACATCATTTTTATGAAAAGCTGACAATATTTTTTACAAATATCTGACTTTTCCTTTGTTGCGGTGATTTTCCTTTTATAAAATTGAAGTAGCAAACGAGCGTGCAGTCCATCTGATGGTAATTGGCGACTACCGCCCATGGACATTTGTAACTTCATATAGAGCAGAGGTTCTATCTGAAGTCAATCACAGATACATTGCTACTTCCGAGGACTAAGATGGTCGCCTCATATGAAAGTGATCCGGCAACCACACCCTTCCATCGAGATGCAGGAACTGCTTCCCGCTAGAAATAAGTGTGACGGGGGTAGGTCTTCGGTCGAACTATACCCTGTCTACCACCTTTAATGATGCAGTATGCAGGATCATCAGGTCTTCAAGAGACCAATAACAAATACTCGGGAATTTTGTTCCTTCAAAAGGTATCTGACGTCGTGGGAGCGACGCCAGGTTATGTGGGTTTCAAAGCGCTGCGATATCAGCGCTGCAAAGAGGATTCCGGTATTTCCAAAGGAACGCAACCAGAGACCTCTGAGTGCGTTGCCCCATCGGTCTCAACCCAGGTCTGGCCCACCGCACTGTCTGGTATTTACGGCTGTATGCGATCACATTGCCGTCCTTCTCGGGGTCGCTGGACGGTACGAGCCGCCTCGCAACCCTGGAAGCGGCTTTTAGTCGCCTCATACAACAGGCAGGGGATACCTTACCCCTATTCTAATCCCGGAACTACAGGAACGAATTGGATCCCGACCTACTGATGTTATTGTTAATTGTCCCTCGTCATTAACAATCTGCAGCGATGCTCAACTTCCGAAAGATCCACGCTCACTGGAGCACATATTACGAGCCACAGTCTATTGGAAAGCTTGTAATTGGCCTAGCAGGCACGCGCGTATTTATATGAAGTTAATATTCTGAGTACTCGTAGTAGCTTGTAGCAAGTGTCGTCGGTGAAAGTGGCATTGCCCGATGCAAACTCACTGTCGGTAAGTGAGGTCAAACGCAGAACAGGTTTCGTTCCCGTAATTTACTTCATTCAGAGGAAGTAAAAGTGAATGCTTCGCATCTTTGCAAGCAATTGTCTATTTTGTAAGTTCAATGCGAAGGTCATCGGGGTTGTAACGGGATTATAACAAAAGTGTTTCAAGAAGAATTACGTGGTTCATTTTTGATTATCCATATCTATTTTAAATTAATTCCATCTATAACTGTTTATTTTCGATATATTTCAGACTTGTTTATTTTCCTACTACAAAACATAAATTATAATCTAACATAACATTTATATTTACCTGGCTGCTTCAGAAGGAGGTTAATGTTTTACGCGCGTATGTATATATGTATGTATATTTGTTTGTATGTATATCCATTTCTTTAGCACGTTCTACAGCCCAAACGGCTTTTCGGATTGTGACGTATGACATAGGCTGTATAATTTAAAAAATGGCACCTGGTAAAATAGGAAATAAGGGGGGAAGGACGATTTTTTTGTGCTATTACAATATGGGTATCAAAACAAAGCTAGTAAATAGATCAATCTAATAAAATATTGTAATACTTTTACTTGACTATTTGTTAAAAAGTCATATAAGCGTTAAATTATGTTTGTATTATTATGAACAAATCAATATTACGTACTCGGTCTTTTTGTTTTATTTTTTTAACGATGTTACTAATTTTAAAGTCTGGCGTATTAATCTATATAATTTCTAGCTGACCCGATAGTCTTTGTCCTAACTACGAATTTTTAATTTGCTGTCAAACGACGGACAGTTATGTCATAATTTCATATGTTAACGCTTGTTTGGTTTTCTTAAATTTTACTAGCTTTCCTACTTTTTCTTTTATAAAAACCTTCTCCTAACAATAATAAACACCGTAAAAAAGAGTTCAGCCGAAATCGGTCCAGCCGTTCACACGTGATACCGTGTCCAACGAAAATAGGGATTAATTTTTATGTACTGTGGGTATAAAAAGTATTCGTACACTTAGCACTTTTGATAAAAATACTATTTTTGTTGCAAATGATAACTTAAATGATAAAAAAAATTATAACATTAATAACTTCATTTGGTTTTTTTTTTCAAACGATGAGTAACAGAAAATCTGCGAAAGGTAGGTCGTGCACCGTAGGAAAAAATATTAAATTGGATTTTTTTTATTGGTAATGACATATTTTAATGTTTCGTCGGATATCCGTTACTATAATTACCTAGTAGTTTAACAGTTGATATCTTTTAACATTTGCAATATTTAACAGGTGGTAGAACCTATGTAGCTTGACCGGCGAAGTACCACCGCCACATCTGTTTCTAGCGTGAAGCAGTTCTTGCGTTTGGGTGGAAGGGTGTGGTTGCCGGCTCACTTTTATATGAGGCGACCATCTTAATCCTCAGGAGTAGCAACGCATCTGTCATCAACTTCAGATAGAATTCCTGTTCTATATGAAATTGCTTATAGACGTCCATGGGCGGCAGTAACCATTTACCATCAGGTGGGCTGAAGGCTCGTTTGCTAATTCATTCTTACAAAAAGAAAAAAAAAACACTAGAATATGAAAAATTTATTACATACTACCTTATTCCTGCGGTTTGGCCCGCTTGGGTCGCGTATTTGAGTAGTTTAGTACCTATTTAATTCAGTTTAATTAGGGCGATTTTCGACCAATACGATGGGAAACTAATTTAAATTAATATTCGTTTATTTATTTCTATAATTTATAATGATCAATCAATATACTACGCTATCATCATTACATCATAATGTAAGTTATATAAATAAAATAACTTACACAAATAAACAAAAAATATTATTTATATTGCCAATTACAAGTGCACTAGGTCGAATCAATCCAGGCAAGGTGAATACGCATTAGAAACTTTAGTGCAGGCGAGTTTTCCTTCTAGGAGGTTTAGACGTTTTAGAGACTATTCTTATTTGTGAGGATAGCGGAACATTTGACTTTGACTGTTTACCACCTCGAACGTTTTAAAACATTTTTTTGACAACCGTGTCCAAACAATGATTAACAATGAAGTCAAATATGACTATTTAGTTTTAAATGAAAACTAGTAATGTTGTTGAAAATAGTAAAGCAATAAAGCCGACTGGGTATAAGGATTTTGTCTTTATAATGATATATCTAATTTAATCCTTTATAGTATGAGTTTTCGACAAAATAGTCATGTTACTAAAGTTACTAAAAGTACTATTACATGTATATTTTTAGAATGGTCTATTTACCTTTCATTAGATAGGTACCCATGTTGTAGCGATATTAAAAAAAATTGTCCCTTCCCCCTTTTTCCTCTGCTTATTTGTAGGCGCCATTTTTATATATAACCTATGTCATATAGCCTATATTATTACGCAAACTGAGATGATTCTAATTATATGTCATATGTCATAATCCGTAAAGTCGTTTGGGCTGTAGGTTGTGCCAAAGATATGGTCATACATACAAACATACATACATACTAATACACATACATACGCTCGAAAAACATTACCCTTCTTCTGACACTTCGGGTATATGTAATGAAAGGGAAGGAGATAGAAGAAGTATATAAATACATATAACCCGGTTATAATTAACAAATCTATGCATTGGCACAATTCCACACAATGTGAATATGTCATAGAAATCGGACTTGCTACACCATAGTTTCTCTTCGCACATTGTAAATACTTGAACACTATATAACTAAGTTTGGAAACATAGAAGTGTGAAAGTAATGCACCGCTCATCATTCTTCAGCAACATTTTTTCTATTATGTTCACTTTCGAATTGTACCTACTTTTTATTTGATCAGTATAACAATATAGCTGTACTTCGTCGTGGCTTTCTGTTTGCAAGTTAAATTCAAGAGAACTGTGTTTACACCTTGATTATCACCAAAGTGATACCGGTGTAGTGAATGCCGGCCTAGAAACATTGATTAAAATTATCTTTACTTCCAAAAGGATTTAATACGTAGTAGATTTTGTTCATACCTGCACATCTGAGAGTTCTCATAAAAAAGACTTCTCAAAGGTGTGCAAAGTCTACCAATTCGCACTTGGCCAGCGCGGTGGACTATGGCCTAAAACTCTCTCAGTCTGAGAGAAGACCCGTGCCCAGCAGTGGGACGAAAATGGGTTGACGAGAGAGAGAGAGATGTCGTTAATTTATTGGAATTAAAAAGTGATGTGTAAGCTCACCTATCAAACTTATCTCACGTTAAACAGATTGAATTAAAAGTAAATTTGGAGAAGTTGCCCAAAGTTAAGAAAAGATATGGTAACAAACTCTAAAATAACGATTATATATTACGAATGATCCAACATATTGAAAGAGAGAAATATTTTATGTTGAAAATGAGTATAGAAGTTTTAAAGTAATATTACAAAATAAAGGATAAAAAGCAATTACGAAAGACAAATTAGGGATTAATCAAAGTTAAAACTGTTGACAACACAAAAAAAACCATTAGCATCATAAATTAATATTTGTTTTTTTAATTTATTACAGGAATAAATGAGGAAGTTATAAATAAACTTCTTTGTTCTATCGAAATATTTAAAAGTTGAAGTAGAACTTTCGGAGAATATTTGTAAATTGAATTTATTATATTGTTATGAAAGTAAAAGGAAACCAGGACAGAGTTGTTATACTATAAGTATTTGTTCTGGTGTATTTTTTAATAATGGTACGATAAGTTTCTTAGGCTATAAATAGTTTCTTATTCTATTTTTAAAAGTAAAAGTAAAAGTAAAAATAAAACGCTCTAAATTGCACTACGGACATTTTTCTTGTCACGCGGCTTCTTGTTCTGTTCTGTTTCTTGTTATGCGTGCGTGAGTTAACTTGATCCAGTCTCTCCACGTCCCTCGAGCAATAATTAAATTAACTCATTAACCGCGAAAAGGGCAGAACAACGATTCCGGAGCTAGCTAATCATGAAATATTTTTCTTACCCACGTTATGGTGACCACTTACCAACCACTTATTGCCTTCGTGGATATCGTTCATATAGAACATACCTACCGTACCTGAAATCAATTGCAGATAGACGTAGACACTTCTGAAGACAAAATTATCGCCTCACCAGTAGGCATCCATACATATCCTTCTGCCGAATCGCAAGAACTGTTTCTCCTATAAATAGGTGTGGCGGCAGTGTCGGATTAGGCACGTAGCAAAAGTAGCAAATGCTACGGGCCCCGCGACTCTAGGGGCCCCGCGGTCCAACACCTGTTCTTTAAGCAAATCATATGAGTATGATTTGGCTAATGAACTCGATACTAAAAGTCTCATCTCTAAATTTGCCCATATTAAATCCAGAAAAGTATATTTGTAACAATTTATTAGTAATAGTTTGTTTGTGAGGTGTTTAATACCTTTAACTTTGAGTCTATAGCATACAAGGGCCTCCTGAGAGAATTTGCTAAAGGCCCAGCGCTGGCTTAATTCGACAATGTGTGGCGTTGTTATCTCTTTAAACATTATAGGTTTGACCAGCGTTACATTTGGTAACTCTCACTGTTACCAAGATGTAGCTGTTCGTCCATCCATCATTTAGTACAAGTACTCAACGTCGGATAGAAAGTGCCGTTTCTTTTACAATCTCTGTTGTGAAGATAAGCGATTTGAGGTTACCTAGAGCGCTCTTCGTGTATTACACCTATTATAGTTTATGTTTATTTAAGTACCTACATGTACCGTTTTACTAACACTCGTCATACATTATTATTCGATGAATATATTAATGTTAATATATATATAATGCATAACATTATGTTCGTTTACTATTAAACTATAACAATGTTTATCCGACTGAGTCACAATGAGGGTAATGTTTTTTGAGCGTGTGTATTTATGTTTGATTGTATGTATGTATTTTTTTGGAACGCGCTATAGCCCAAACGGCGTGACGGATTCCGATCTATGACATATCATTAGAATCATCTCAATTTGCATAGTGACATAGGCTATATAATTCTAAAAAATAGCACCTACAAATAGAGGAAAAATGGACGGAGGGATGACTTTTTTAATATTGCAACAATATGGGTATTAAATAGGGATGTGACTTGGCAGGGCAAAAATCGATTTTATAATAATCGATTTTTTATGTTAATCAAACAATCGATTTTCCAAAAAATGATGTTTTTGAAAAAAAATCGATTTTTTGTTGTTTTCAATTTTGACGACCAAAAAAATAACAACTATCTATATCTTGATCATCAAACAAAAATAGGAAAATAATCGAAGTGTAAATAAAAATCGATTATTTATGGTCAAGAAATCGATTTTTTAAAAATCGTATATTCTAAAAAAAACGATTTTTGAAATAATGGATTATTTTTTCACATCCCTAGTATTAAATG
>DWNE01010633.1:0-10235 GCA_018249875.1 Cecropterus toxeus
CATCATTCATATTTCTGTCTGGTCGGGAATCGAACCCGGGACCCACTGCGCGTCAGACCGGTATGGTGACCGCTCGGACACGCGGGTCGTCAACAATTTAAGATGAAATAAATGAAAACTGTAAATATGTTCCGATACCTACTTGGAACGTATTACTGATGGTACTCCAGGGAACTAATTCGAAATGCCTCTTGTAAAAATTACTTTATCGCATCCTTTAGACTAGAAATGTATTTGTCCCAATTATGCAGTTTTACACAAATACAAATTTTATATCAGCGTAGAACGATAGTGTTAACTCTAGTGTTATAATTTATTACGGACGAGAATACCGGACAAGAATTTTACTTTGTCTGTTATAAACTTAGTTGTTAATGTTAAGTAGTTTGACACAAAATACATTCAATATACATTAAATATTAATTTAATACATTGCGTGTAATTATTTATGTATTTTTTATAATTTATCTCTTAAATTCAATTCTTAAAAGAAATTTCTGTCAATAACTTTTGTTTTGAAATATTTCGCATTTTTACAATTCAACTTTCCTTGAGATACATTCTTCAAAGACCGTGTGTTTCCGCAGAATACTGGGAATACCTGAGATATCCATCTAAAACTTTTATTGTCTGCACAACGTTTCACTCAAAAAAGTATTTCAGTTGAAGCTCAAAACTTCGATGGCGCAGTATCCAAGCATTTTCTCAATTTCAGTTTGCAACAAAATCAGTTTATTTTCCAGCTGACAAATTGCATTGAAATAACAAAGCGCAATATTCTTCAGGGTATAACTTGAGTAAGTTTAAGTAGCGCAAAGAAGATATGCACCTTATTTACGGTCTGTTTCTACAGGAAATATATGACCTGTACATCTTTTGCGCCTGGTTTACACAAACTTCTTGTTAGGCATAGGTGTGAAAATTGTATGAATGCTTTGGAAATTTTAAATTATAGTACAGATTAACCAGGTGGAGGATCAATGTAGTTCGACTGGAGTACCTACTTCTGCGGTAAAACAGTTTTAGGTTTCGGTGGAAGGGTGTGGTTACCGGCTCACTTACATGTGAGGCAACCAATCTAAGCAGATTGACTTCAGATAGAATCCCTGTGCTCTATGAAGTTGCTTACAGATGTCCATGGGCGGATGTAACCATTTATCATCAGCTGGAGTGCACGCTCGTTTGCTACTTCAGTCTGATTAAAAAAATATATGAGTATTTTTCTCTATAATCGTGTCGTGATATGTTTAGGTTATAAGATGACCTTTCGAGTGATGAAAAGAACAGGTGCTATTAAGTTCCGTCTTTAAGTGTAACTCCATTAATTATATTAGAAGACAAACTTATTAACGTAATCAATCCTAGCTAATAACCTAATTCAATTATTAATTAACTACCCAAATAATCATTAACAGTGCAATTACAGCCGCTATAGAACAGAAATGAGCCTTACGCCACTATCTATAAAATAACTTCAAAAAGCCTTAAATGTTGTTCAAAATTGTTCCTATGGTATGCTCCTAACAAAATTTACCCTTCATACGTAGGTACATATTCGTTTCCGGCCAGTAATTTACTTGTACCGGCCGGTATGTTTCAATTACGGAGGCAGCTCGCCGGACGTCATTATTTCCTGTACGCTGGACGGTGCAATCTTTTAGCGGGCGTTCCCTTGCTGATTTCAGCGTTCTAAACTGTAGGCGAGATCTTCAGACTTCTGCTAATGGTAGGAAATAGAAGTAAGAAGGTATATTATAAAATTGCTGAAAAGGCCGAAAATTATGTATAATTATAATTTTGATATATATGAATATATTCTTAAAGTCGATTTGTCCGCTCAGCTAAAGTATAAGCGAAGCGGTAAGCGGCGCGATAATTGGGAGCAGAGTAATGATCATGCAATTTAAACAAATTAAATTATTGGAGTTTACACCTTAAGAATCGGTTTTTTATATAAGGCGCCCGGTATGAGAAAAATATGAAGAGTAAAATTAACTGAACGCATGACCTCGTTACGTTTTTGGTGTGAGCAGTGCAGCTAGATAGTGGGTAGTGTGTCTCATTCTTACTGATGACAAAACAACTTATAGTGGGGGTACGCTCTACGCACGATCTGGCTGCACTGGTTGTGAGTGTATTAAGACCTGTATAGAGTATGCTGCAAAGCGACTATATCTATATGTTATTGAGCTTGGTTATATAAACGTTATAAAATCTTAATTTAATGTTATTGCGCCTGTTTAAACAATCGTACTTAAGAAGCAAACTCCAGTAGTGCGTCGGAGCTGACACACATTTTTTTTTCTTATTCATTTACATATTAAATGGAGATGAGTGAGATGGAGATGATAATATTACATTATAAACCCACCTGAAATAATTCTCAGTAAATCGTAACACTAACTGCGCAAAACTACATGAAACACAATTCATTTAACAAATTCAATAACTTGCCCTGTATAACAAAATGAATAAGAAGTACCCTAAATCGATCTAAAATGCAACAAGAGGCCGCCGTGCACACTGTATTAGGTCACCTAATACATAATTAATAGTATTCTAGACAAGCTAGCCACCGCGCAAGTGCTGAATAAAATCAATTTTCGAGGCGTATCCTAGGCACTCCACTCCCTCCATTTTTTAACAAAGACTTTATTTTTAAACCTTAACATAAAGGCAAAGGATTCTTAAAAAAAAAGTATACAAACCGTCCTGCACACAGCCACTATCGTTCATATCCCTCTTCTCCTCCTCAGTATTATCGATTATCGTCCCCATTTTTCTCAACGCACTGTTCACCCAGTCACAGAACGCAATAGAACCGAAAATAAACAACGAAACAAAGTAACGTACTCGCTTTAACATAAATCGCTGACTAAGCGAATCGGAGATAAACAGTTTCTGTCGTCCGATTGGAGTCCATCCAAGTCGGTAAACAAAAATTCATCTCCAAAAACCGATGCACACGACCAGCCACTGATAAAAATGACAGCCTGACAGTGCAATGACATAAATGAAAATGAATTATGATCCTTGTCTATGCCACTTCCATGAAGCCACACAGATTAAACTTAGCAGGTTGCACATGCGCATTCCCGACTCACTATTTTCTTTTCATTTTTTAACTAAATTGAAATTTGTATTTATTACCTTCCTAGCGAATAATTAATAAATTAAAACACTGATAAAATTTACCGTAAAATATTATCAATAGATAATAATATTATTTTATATTTGGCTGCATGGTTTAAATAATTGTTATAACAATAATTGAAGGATTAAAAAACCTTATTCCAATTAAATTTGACATTTGTTTGTTCTTTCAATTTGTCACTTCACGAAAACAAGGTGCTTTTCGCGTAATAAAACACATTTTAAGTAAAATGGCAAAATCCATACGAAGTAAGTGGAAGCGAAAATGCAGAGCCATCAAGCGGGAGCGTTACGCTGTGAAAGAACTGGCCAGATTAAAGAAAATGCTCGGCGTGAAAGAGGAAGAAAAAATCACAGAGAATGAGGTTATGGAGTCCGATCAAGTAATATTATTTGACGCGGCCGATTTGAAGAAAAAGAAGAAGAAGGATGTGAAACCGACTCTAGAGGATCCTGACGACGTTGAAATGAGTTCTGAGGATGAAAGAATCGAGGTTGAGGGTGAAAGCGGACAAAAACGAACATTTAGTTCCAAAACGTTGAAAGACCAGGATGGTCAATATCCTGTATGGCTGCACAAGCGAAAAATCGCGAAGATGAACAAAAAGACCACAAAAAAGATAAAGAAACGTTCAAAAAAGCGAAGGAGATAATGTCACAGTTGTTTTCAAATAAAAACTATTTTAAAGTTCATTTTCTTTTATTTTAGTGTTATTTATTTAAGGTGGTTAGAGGCATACTTATCCGCGGCGTTCCAACTTAGTGCTCAGGTAATAATGCTGTGCCAAAGGCCAACCTCAGCTTGAATAACGTAATATTGTAGTAATTTACCGCTAACTAAATTCAGTTTTTATTTCAAATGTTATTAATATTCATATTTAATGTACGAAGAGATGTAATCTCATTAATGCATTATTGTACAAACTCCTGTTGTTTGTTCTAATGCAATTTAAATTAATTCGTTGTAATGTTAGTTAATGATAAATAAAAAGGTCCATGTCAAATATTAATTACATTGCACAATTATGTAAATATTATGAAATAATAAAAAAAAAAAAAACCTACTTTAGTCAATTAGACAAGATACTGGAGCTAGCTTTTATTGCCATGTAAAGAACAAATTGTGTAATTAATGGAAATATACAAACAACAAAATCGGCCTAGCACGAGTCGGACTCACAGGCGAAGTGTTCTGTAGCATTATCATTCACAAATCTTGAAGAGAAAACATAGCTGTTGTCAAAAAAAAAAGTAAAGTTGAACAGTTTTCAAACTACCAACCAAGTTAGTTTTTTATAAAGTTTTATCCAGAATTTTTAACACTCTTAGTTTAAAAATTAGAGGGGGGACACACATTTTACCGCTTTGAAAGAGATTATCTCTCAAACAATCGACTTTGAGAAAAAATGATTTTAGAAACTTCAATGTCATTTTTAAAGACCTTTCTATAGATATCCTACACGTGTATGCAAAGTAAAAAAATATTTTTGAGTTTCAGTTCCATGTATGGGAACCCCCCCTCCCCCCCGAATTCCCTGTTCTACGGTGGACGAGAGTTAAATGAAATAGACTAGGAAATTGATATACATTATTTATTATTTAAGTAATGTGTCTCTATTATTTTACATACAGAGGTGTCGGTTCCGGTAACATTGTCGCGAGTTCAATGGTTTTTCCATCTCAAAATATGCTCAACACCCCTAATATACTTAGATGCCAATATGTTTCATTGCTCAGGATATTTTTCTTATCAGATTGAAGTTGCAAAGGAGCATGCAGCCCACCTGATGGTAAGTGGTAACTGCCAGACAACTGTAAGCAACTTCATATAGAACAGGGGTTCTATGTGTAGTCGATCACAGATGCGTTGCTACTCTCGAGAACTGAGATGGTCGCCTAATATACAAGGGAGCTCAACTACACCCTTCCTCCCGCAAGAGCTGCTTCCTGCTAGAAATAGGTGTGACGGTGGTACTTCCCCGGTCGAACTACATTGGTTCTACCACCCGGTGGAACGATAATATACGTCTGTAACATTCAAAAGTAGTTTTTGTAAATTATACTAGATTAAATATCCAATTCATATTTGCTTCTAAGTAATTTATGCACTGACGAATCTAGACTTTAATTTGGAGGGTGGGAACCCCTCAATCTTGACCAGCAAGATAGGCTTTCAAAGAATTAGACGGCACAAGATCTATTTATATAAATAGCCGTGCCACGCAGTCTCACCCACGTTTATTAGAGACCAATTAATTAAAAACGAACAAACAAAGCGTGATGTTATATAGCCAAGAGCCTTCCACGTTAAATTTACTACTCAGAACAATTGGAACCAGCAGTTCCTGAGATTAGCGCGTTCAACCAAACAAACTCTACTGCTTTACAATATTAGTATAGATACTAGCTGATATACCAGCCTAGTGCTTCGCTACGTGACAAAAAATAGGTCCCTTAATAACATGAGGTGATTTTGGCGATTTTTTGACTCCCGCTCCTCTTTTCGTTGTAACGCCAAACCAATACGTGAGAATGTTCGAAAGTAGGAGATAAACATATTTCATTTTGTTTAAATACAGTTTTCTCGCGTATTTACACGGTTTTTATAAATACAAAAAAAAAATGAATATTAATCCGAGACCCAGCCTCTGAAATATCACAAGATTCGACCCCCCCCCCCCCCCCCCCCCCTCTCAAAAAAAAAAAAAAAAAACAAAACTTAAAAAAAAAAACAACCTCCCCCCCCCAATTCTATAATTCAACACAACACCCCCCGCCCCTTAAATAACCCAAAACTCGCCCCCCCCCCCCCCCCCTTTCAGGTGAAAAACAAAAAACAATCTTAATGTTAAGAAGCGACCCATTCTCCCCTGACATATTGTTACATTCGAACGTCCCCGTCCGCCCTTAATTGTATAGCGTAAATAAATCGTAATATTAAGCCGGGATCCACCCTCCCCTGAGGTATTCGACCTTTTCCCCGCCCCCCTTAAAATACCTAAACATAAACAAAATCACTTATTATTATTAACATCGGTGGGACGGTACGATTCAGCTCTGGTAAGCGCTTTCTCCAGCTCGTCGATATGGCTGTCTGATGCTATGTGATACATCAGCATATGCGCTGGCGTGGTGGCATTGCATATTGTACAGTAGCATATGTCTTTATTCAGCTGGAAACAAAAAATAAGTGAGTTTCTGGTTTGAGCCCCGGTCACACTGATGTCTGAATGATATGTTCTGAGTCTGGGCTTGTCAATTGGATGAGCTATTTACAAGCCAATATAAGAAAAATCAAACAATATAATAAAATCTTAAGGTATTTAAATGTAGAGAGTTAAAAAAATCTTTAATAATTATTTTGCATGCATGATACACTATTTAGAAAAAGAATAAAACAAGAAAGAGCAAAATATTTTAAGAATTTTGTATCTATATATATGAAAATACATTATTAAATTATTTTTACCTTACTGGGCTTAACAGAAATAGTTGTGACAAAAGTACCGCGGTACGATACCACGATTTCTATCACCTTTTAAAAATATTTTAAATATTTTTGTAGCATTTACGACTTGTGACATTGATAGAAAAATGGCGGACAATACCTGACGTATTAAATTAGCGCCAAACTCTTCTTTATGAGGATATCGTTCTAAAATTCGCTTATGACTTTGCAATTCCTTGTGAATCTCCTTACATTTACTATCGAGGGGTATATCAGCGCAACACAAAACACATTTAAATCCATCACCAACAGTAACGACACCATTAAACGCATCGGATGAAACGACCAGTTTCGCGCCATTTTTCAGCGTCAATATTACGTATTTTTCCACTTTCGTTCCAGCCGGTTTTATAGTTTTAGGCTGTCGTAAAGCTGGTATCGACATTTTGTATCAATAAGAAGATAATATTTTAATGGTCTTCAATTGAAAAATAGATTTGCAAATACAAAGATCAAAAGATGTGGGTAGATACTGGACTGGACTCGATTGTTTTTATTTTTACGTCACTGACTTTAAACTTCAAGTTTGTGTAGTCTGTGGTATTAATATTTTTTAAGTCCTCGTGATACAAAATTACAAAGAGTCGCAGATGATTAAAGCTGTAATAACAAGATAAATAAATAGTTCCTATGGTACTATATATGTTTTTGTAGTATATTTAATGATCGCATAATAATTTATACACTTTTGCTATTTTTACTCTACAACAGGTATAACGTTTAATCAAATATTGAAATAGTAAATATATTTTATTACATAATAATAATAATTTAAAGATAATTTAATATAAGCCCACAGAATGCCTCTGAACTATTGTGACGTATATCGGCCTTAAATTAATATAAAATAAATTTGAGTAAATTCTTAAATTAGTATTTTTCATATTGAAAAAAATATTGCACCTAGAATTTTTATTGGAGTGTAAGCAACTATTTCCTATGAGCTATAAATATCACATAAAAAACATATATATTACTTCGTTATCAAACCCACTCAATGGTTTATTTGACTAGAGTTTTACAATGTAAGTTGATTTAATACCACAGTTTAAAAGTTTAAATTTGAATTGAAGTGTAAAAATTAAAACTTAATTAAAATAAGTATCTTAAATTGTGATATTTCTATTATTTTCTAGGTATACTCGTTATTTTTATGTTAGGAGATGTATTACATATTGTTGTGGGCCATAATACAAAGTATAAAATTGATGAATTTATAGACAAACTTTTAATATCGCAGAAATTTGATGAGCTAGCCGAAAAAATAGCTGATAAGGCTGTAGCGAAAATTTTGAACTTGCAGCCGAGTTTACGAATAACAGATGGCTCTACAATCGATGAAAATACACAAATAATACAAGAAAAAGCTCAAAAAAATGAAACTCAGGAAAGTGCATCACAGAATGTTGAAGAGAAAGAACCGCCTAAAAATATATTAGCCAATGAAACGAATGAAGACATCCCCACCAAATCCACTTCAAGAAAACGTCTAAGCTTGAAATACGTGCACTTTACCAAAGGCCCACCTCATAGCAAAAGCTCCGACGAGGACTCGGATTCAAAATCAAAAAAGCTAGACGCTAGTTCTGATGTTTCAACGGAAACACAAAATAAATCTCACAACAAGAAGGCAAAAGATAAAGCAGATACAGATACAGATAAAAATAAAATCGAGAATACAAAGATGGAAACGTCGGACGGTCAAAATCTTCGTGAAAAAACCCGAGACGAAAATGACGTTGGTACAAGCTACAGCAATGAAAAAGATGGTTCCATATCTTTAGAAAATAAGAAAAACATACTAGAAACGTTAATTGAAAGTGGTTCAGATGATCATAAAAGTAATTCGGATTTACATAAATATGGAGACCAAAGCGAGTTCGAAACAAAATTGGACAGAGATAGACATTTATTTCAAAATAATTATCAAAATTCTTCTACGCAAAGTGAATTAAAGAAAAAACGTAAAAAGAGAATTCACAAAGAAGGAAAAAGACTATACACCTTTTTATCTTCTTCAGATTATGATGATTATCATCGAGCATTGGATATGGAAGAGAAAGAAAGAACTGTGTTTGTATAAATAAGTTCTTGTTACTCGTCTTTTTTATTTCCTTTTTTAATTTGGGCACATTTTGTTAATAATTTTTCTGATTAAAATCACAATACTCGTTTTTATCGTACATTTAACTAATAGCAATTTATATTTATGGCAAATTATATATTTAATACTGACCTTTGTGAACACGAATTATATTACGAACGCTTTTACGTGGTACTGACATTACATGGATTTAAAGAAGCTAGGCCAAAAAGCACGAAGCTAAAGCCGTGAGGCAACGATAATTAGAAAAATAGTACTGTCAATAAAATGTCATATTGACAATTTGATTTCTACTTCTGTCTTCTGTAGAAGTAAACAAAAAATGTAAATAAAGTGAGTTTCTTATTATTTCTAATGCTAATTACTGTTCAACGACTATTTTGTGAAATATAAGTGTATTTAAAGAATAAACTTTTTACATATTACAAGTGAGTACGGCAATTTATAATTGTTATAATAAAAAACATACTATGCAATATTTGGAGATATTTTGAAGGTGGTGGAACTCTTTGGCTCCACAGAATACCAGCGCTGCAGGAGACTGAACTTATATAGATGATTTTAGATGTCCATACGGCAGTGACCACTTACCATCTGGTGGACTGCATGCTCGTTTGCTACACCAATCTATACTATCTGTACTAATATAAAGCAGTAGAGTTTGTTTGGTTGAACGTTAATCTCAGGAACTACTGGTTCGATATGAATATTTTTTTTTGTGTTGAATAGTAAATTTATTGTGGAAGGCTTTAGGCTATTTAACATCACGCTATGTTTGTTTGTTTTTAATAGACTGTTCTCTAGTAAACGCGGGTGAAACTGCGTGGCACAGCTAGTCTTTATATATAAAAATGAATCCCTATTTCTTTTGGTCACCGCATCACAACAGTTGGACCTCGAACAGTTGGACCGATTTTGCTGATTCCTTCTTGTTGCCTATTGTTAGTAGATGGTTCTAATAAAAGAAAATAAATAAATCTGCCAAGTGCGAGTCGGACTCGCAGACGAAGGGTTCCGTAGCATTATCATTCACAAAGCTTGAAGAGAAAATATAGCTCCTTTGTAAAAATACAAAAATAAAGTTGAACAGTTGTCCAACTACCAACATAAGTTTGTTTTCCATAGTGTTTGTATGAATTACAAAGTTATGGTATTCGGTTATTGAAAAATTGTCATATCTCAAAAACTGTCAACCATATCTTATTCGAACTAATTTTCGTTGAAAGTTTTTCTTAACATCTACAAAATATGTTCTATCCAGATATTTAACACTCTTAGTTTAAAAATTAGAGGGGGGAGAAACACTCATTTTACCGCTTTGAAAGGGCTTATCTCTAAAAAAAATCAACTTTGAGAAAATGTTTTTAGAAACCTCAATGTCATTTTTAAAGACCTTTCTATAGATACCCCACACGTGCATGTAAGAAAAAAAAAAATTTTGAGTTTCAGTTCTATGTATGGGGAGTCCTT
>DWNE01010634.1:0-10235 GCA_018249875.1 Cecropterus toxeus
GAGACAGACAGACGGACAGACAGCGGAGTCTTAGTAATAGGGTCCCGTTTTACCCTTTGGGTACAGAACCCTAAAAAACGACTGCTTTAAACGATTTTTTTTCGTTATGACATATTCAACACTTTATATTTTTTTCGTCAAAATTGATAATTAAAAGTGTTATAGTATATATATTTTCAGAATGGTCTATTTACTAGCTTTCATCGTTCATTTAGTCGTTCGTTTTCCCTTCTTTTTTTAAAAAAAAATTGCCTATGTCACTTTCCAAACTGAGACGATTCTAATGATATGACATACGTCACAATCCGTCAAATCGATTGGGCTGTAGCGCTTGCCAAAGAAATGTACATACATACAAACAAACATACATACATACACACACGCTCGAAAAACATTAGCCACCTTCTGACGCAGTCGGGTAAAAATACAAAATAATACAAATATTAACTCCCTTAGAAGTTAATTATAAGAAGTCTTTCTTAATGTCATAAAATATCATAGTTTTTAATTACACAATCACAATATTCACAATAATTAGTCACACCAAAATCTAGAACTTCCTCTGAGTATGATGATATCACCGCATCGTCATTGCAAAAATAATGGGAAAATAAATCTTCCTATAATAACAAAACATTTTTAAATCCTTATATACTTATTGAATGTCAAGGTATTATTACGAACTTTATTGTAAAAGGAAATAACTTTCATACGTGAAAAACCCAAATTCATACCGACGACAAGTCGCAGAATCTTCTTTCTCATTTTTGTTTTAATTATCCACTTGCATTACTTCTTAGGATATATCATTAATTCATTATTTCTCTGTATCTATACTTAAATTAAAAAGCTGAAGGGTTTGTTTGGTTATGCGTGGTAATCTCTGAAACTATTGGTTCGAATTGAAAAAATATTTTTGTTTTGAATAGTCAATTTATTGATGAAGGCCATGGGCCATACATCATGTTATGTACTATGTAGTATCGAGAGAAACCGCGGGGCACAGCTAGTTTTAAAATAAACACCATGACTAACAAGGTTATAAATTGACCGTGTCATTGTCACATTTATTTGCTAGGTACCCGAAGACGTGTGTAGTTCGCGATATGATAAAAATCTTCTGTTTAGTCATGTCAACTAATTTACAACGGTAAAACCCTTCTGAAAACAGTTTATTACAAAATTCATTAATCACTCGACACAGCGTTTAAACAAAGCTACCATTTGTCCAAGATGCCGCTAGTGTACGTAGTATAACGTCTGTCTTTACTGAAATACGTTTTTAAAGGTTATAAACTAATAGAGAAATGCAAGTGCCAAAATGAAGATATGACGTAATAATTGTACTTACAATATTTAATTCCTTAAATTTATCATCAAATTTCTTTATTTTTGGTGACGCGGCTGTTGAGTAAATTATAATAATTTAAAATTTACAAAGTGATTTATTATTATCACATTTAGGACGAACTATATTAAAATGGTAATAAATAATATTGTGGCTCATTTTATATTTGATAAGCACGCAAGGTTTTTCTTTAATACTGTTATAAATTACGTTTAAATATTTTATTATAAAACAGATGGATGTAGAAGTAATGCGGTTTGCTCTCGTACTATATTATATTTTCATTATCGAAGATAAGAGTCGACAAACAGTCACACTGAATCGAGCATAAAATATATAGGTATTGTATGGAAAATACGTTTGTGTATATTTGTTGATAAAACAAATAACATTTTAATGAAATATGTGCAAATAAATATCGTATGATTATTAAGCGTATATTAAACATTATTTTTAACATCGTCATGCTTAGCATTGTTAGATTGTGAAGGTTGTTAACCTTTTTCTACTTTTAAAATAATACATGACGTTAAGATATCCTGAAGAAAAAAAGAAAGATATAGGAGTTTTAAATCAATTTAAAAAAAATGTTGTCTGTTAAATTGGTTAACGGTTTATAGTTTTCGTGATAAAGTCGTAAAGGAAAATGGTTTAAAAATTACATTATTTTATGAATTGTTGAATTCGTATCACTGAATTATCATTATTTTTATATAATACAAAGGAGAGAGTCAATTGAAGATTATAATTTTTCGATAAATTAACAATTATTTACATTACTTAATTCAAGTATTTTTCCGCGCTCTCACTTGCACGCTCAAACTCATGCGGAACGTGACACTTTTTCATGCTTGCAGCCGGTGTTCATCAATTTATAAGACTTATAAGTTATCACGTCAAAAATACCGTAATTCAGTCTTGTTTAGATTATATTTATAAAATAATAAACATATATTTGCTATAATGCAATAGAAACGCATTTACTTATAGTAAAAATTTGCAACATAACGCACTATAATTTATAGCAATATTGATACTATAGTTTGTTCGTTCAAATTAAAGGGTAGAACCAACGTAGTTCGACCAGGGAGTTAGGTTCTAACGTGAAGCTATTTTTGCGTTACTGTGAAACTACGTTTACTTTACATGAGGCAAATATCTAAGTCCTCAAGAGTAGTACACTTCTCTTATTAGCTTCAGACAAAATTTCTTCTACACGGAGCTTATTTCAAATTGTCCATGTGCGGCAGTGATCTCTTACCATCAGGTGGACTGCATACCTAATTATAAGCCTACAAGTATGGCCATCATACCTTTAATGACATGGCCTTCACGCCTGTATATCCCGGGAGAGAATTAGCCGGATATCCCGGCCAATTGTGATTTAAAATAAACTTAATTTAATATCGAGATCTTATATGAAATTGTTACTTTCGGTTTATAATATCATGTCATAGTTTATTTTTTAATAAATAGTAAACATACTTATAACAACATAAGTATTTGATTTCTGATAGAACTTGGCCTTGGAAAAACTATGGCCAACTACCCCGCACTTACCCTACCAGTATGCTAACACCAATGAATAACATGTTACGATATCACCTATATATACTTACACATTGTTTTTGATCAACTGCATCGGTAAACTCGTTTCATTCTTTGAATTTGCACTTAGAGTGGGCCTAATCCTTCTTCCAGTTGTTATCAAATCTACTTAATCGCCTAACTGAGATACGTTAGGAGTACCGAAGTGCCACTTGAGTAGTTACTCGATATCAAGATAACAAGCAGTCGAAAACATCAAAAGTTTAACTTTTCAGTGCATTGTATTGCAGTACACTATAAATTCGGAAAAATATGATATCTATTTGATAAAGTGATGCCACTAAGGCGGCCCACTAAGGAGTATTCCCCTTAATTTAGAAGGATAAATTTATTAAATCGATAAAAAAACACTTTTTTATACTACGTACCTATTATTGCAGATAATTTTGTGCGGGGGACCACATTTTGCAAGCTTATTTGACTTGAATTAGATATTGAAGCCGGACGAAAGATTCAAATTTAGGAGCTGTTAAAATTGCATTAGAGGAAACATTTGAAATAATTTGTCACTGATTGGGAGATAATGACTGTATTTATATTTAATCTTAAATATATATATTTTTTAAATGATTAACTTAATGATACGTTTTTGACATGCTTTAAAAATATAAGTAAAAATTCCAGTCTTTTTATCAATACAAATTATAGGAACTAAAACTTGAAGGGTATATATACTAGTAGCCACAGTAAATTGGATTTTCTAACACCGATCTTCATATCGGGTCATTCCCAAGATTCAAAAATATAATATTGTAATCCAAACATATAACGCCATATAGACTAAATATAAACTTTCAATTCGATACGATAATAAGATATAGGTTAAATTGATTTCCGACATTTGATTACATTGTCGGTCAGGTGGTTACAAGTAAAGATAACTTGAAAGTGGGTAATAAAGAATTTATATAAACCTACCCTCGCAAGAATGGTTAAAGCCGAAATCACTCGTGCAAGCTACCATTTATTGGAAACGTGATCAGATTTATATCGAGATCAAGTTTGTTTATAGATTTATCAGTGTGTTGTCCACCTTACAAGGAAGAATGCCAATAGAAGACCGTGCCAATTACAACTATTCAGTTATTTACGAATGAAGTCAAGTAGTAGGTACAAATCTTTATTTGAAAATCATTACAGTAATCATCAAACAATCATTAACGTTATTAAAACATTTACGTTACGTTTTATTAAAACATCCTATTAATATTAATAGTTAATTAACCGGTGTTTACTATGAGGCACGCTCGCTTCAATAAAACCGCAGAAGAAATAATCATATCAAACTGTGGTAATTATGATAAAACATTTATAACAGTTAAGTACTTATACGGAAAGAATTTTAATTTGTAGTTTACAAACAAATATCACCTTGTATGCAAGTGTTCTACGTAATAAATATTTATCTAATTACTTTATTGTTATAGGTTTAGACTTCTTAGAACATGGAGCGGACTTCGAAGCTGCGATATCAGCAACAGGTAGCTATTTTTATTATTTACTTATGAAAGCCATGACACTACCGCCACACCTATTTTAGTCTTAACATCTGCATCATATTATACAGTATATTGCCATACATTGCTGAGTCTTAGTTTATACGTATACTTCTATATTATGCTTTTAAATTCCATTCTTACTTCTAAATGGAATTACGAAAACCACCTTTTATAAAATGATTAAATAAGTGATATCAAAGAACTAGAATTGTAACACAAAAAAAATCTAATTGTTTTCGATTTTTTTTTTTTTAATTTTGATTTTTTACACGGAAGCTAGCCGCCAGGTTGTTATTCATGATGTCATCGCGCTAGTAAATATTATATTAACATGTAAAGAAAGCACGTCAAAAATATTTTGCTTACTATCACAGGGACGTCACGTTGGCATCAAAGGATAAACAAAAAACAAATCTTAAAAGTTCAATCGTAATATTTGTACTAAATTGTCGATTAAGTACATTTCTTGTTTGAACTTTACGAAATCCATCATGAACTTGTACTTTTAGTTTCTAACATAATGCGTAGTATCCTATTGTCTTTGAAAGTACCGACGCGTCTGTAATGTACTCCAGATAGGATTCTTGTCATGTTTGCTGTTGCTCGCAAGCGCCAATGTGCGGCAGTAACCACTTAACATCGAGTGCACTGCATTCGCATTTGCTACTATTATCTTAAAAAACAGTATTTATCCGTTATATGGTATCAGTATTATGCCATTTGGCAATTTGACAACATTTAAAATATTTAATTGTCTGCACGCAGTCCATTTTTGGAATTGGTGAGTCATGTTTTGACGTTCTTCTAGATAGTTAAAATTTATATTTTTTTTCTATTCTATTTTTCTTTTATTTATAAACATTGTTACTTGTGTATTACGAGCTTTGTATCTTTAAATTTGATAGCTAATCCAATAGTCATCATCTTGATTGAATAAATTTCCCTCTCTTTCCGTACTTTATCCATCCATCCATCAACTTTTCTAAACGCCTAAATGCTATTACTACAACGGTCATGATCGTCAGCTCGCACGCGTAACTCCAATACTTAGTGTACACCTTTCCATATCAAAAAATAGCTTAGATTAAACCATTTCCATTGAGCTAGACTAAGCAATGAACATCAAGCAATCCTGATATATTTGATACACATCCATACCCTAGCTACCTGGTACATCTCTGGTGTATAGATACCCTTCGGGTCTAGATATGAGTAGTTCCTTATGGGTATGACTTGTAAAATAATTCATTACAAAAATCCGGTAGAGCGGTCCAGTGAAGTACAATTTAAAGAACTCAACGTAACGCTGAACTAATGTAGTAGACGGTAGATGATGTTAAAAGTCCTAATCCTACCAGTAAGTATTTTTCAGTACTATGTTGCCATGATAAGCAAGAGATGTACCATCTGTTTGTGTCCACGTATGTTCAAAGGGAAAATATTTTGCACATCATACCAAGATTATCACATTTAGTATATTTAACACCCTAACAATTTATAAATGTACTACTTATAAGCAGTTGCGATCTTTTTGTAACATTATTTTATTTGCACAGGTTTCGGGCGTTTCCATTTCTGTCTGCTGGCCATCACGGGCCTGATCTACGCCAACACGGCCATCGGCATCACCATCGTGTCGTTCGTGCTACCAGCCGCAACATGCGACTTCCGGATGACCTCCTCCGACAAGGGCTGGCTGACGGCCGCCCCTATGTTAGGTTAGATACAATTAATTGCTTCAAGTACTAAGTAATTACTTTGACCTTTGGTTATCACATCCCGTATTGAAAATTACCGCGAATATGCGATGCGGTATACTTAGTTAAGTAGGTGACATTGTGTGTTTTTGCCATGTCATTAGTAGATTGATGGAGATATCAGATCTTAACACAATGTACTTAATACGTCATTGATTCAGAAAATCTAAGCATGTATTGTAAATTCGCGTTAACTTTCATATTATGGACCACTTTTATAGGTAAGACTGATCGTCGATGAATTCGATCTGTCGTCGATTGATCCCCTCGATCAACGTCATGCAATTGAGGTAGTACGAGTAGCAATGGTCGACAATCTATCCATGATTGAACCATTGACGATTGAGGATTGAATTTAACAAAGTTTGCAATCTGCAGTGTTTTGACAGCAATCCGTATGTTGACTGATTCCATCGTCAATGGATAGCATCGGTCGATTCATATAATAACAAATGACAATCAAAGTTAAATGATCGATTTAACATTGATCGGTGATATCGATCGATGAACGTTCGACAGTGAACATCCTAAAATTTTAGGTCCTAGAAGAAAACAAAAATCTGTAATTGTTGTTGTGTGTAAGTATGTAGTGTAGTATCATTTTACCATTTTTATCGTACGCTGTAAACTCGTCACGAGGACGAGGACGACATTCTCATAGTCTCAGAACGCTATGCTTGATTAGAACAAGTGGCGCCTTGTAATATGACTAACAATATAACTCAGCGGCTCATTAATTACATGAGTTAATACCAGAAAATATAGATATGTTTCACATCAACAGTTTGCTTCTCTACTTAAACAATAGTTAAGTGACTCACAAGTATTCATGAAGCTTGAGTGTACGTAGTAAATCATATCTCCTGTTGTAAGTACTAAGTACACGGTAAATTAAATAATTTAGACGTAAACTCTATTTTACTGGATTGGTACCTTGTCATTAAAAAGAATACCGTGGCTTTGTAAATATCTGACAAAATTGAGATAGGTATAGTAGCACTAGTATTTAACTGAGGAGAGCCCACTACTTCACATATTTCCAGCGTAAAAGAATTCATGCGTTTCGGTGGTAGGGTTTGGATGCTGTCTGACTTGCATAATGACGATGGTCTTAGGAATGGCCACACATTTGAGATCTTGTACTTAGATCACTTATCAGATCGACTGCATACTAATTTACTACTTTAAGGGGTCTTGCTTGAAGTCGATGAGTTGCTATTCCTGAGGAAGATGGTCATCTCATATATAAGTGAGCCGGCACAACTTTCCAAAGAAACTAGAATTCACGCCAGAAGTAGGTATGGTACCTCCTCGGTAGGACTACACTGATTCTACCAACTGGCAAACTAGTACGAAATAACAATAAAATACTCCAAAAGACGGTTAAAAATGATTTATGCATATCATAAGATAGTTATTATATCAAACGTAATGCCCAGTGTGACGTTTTCGTTGCAAAAATCATTACACCAATCTGTTTTCCTCCTCAAGATGCACCTGAAAAAGTTTCAATTTAAAAATCTGATATAATTTTCCCTCAGGTATGGTAATCGGTTCATACTTCTGGGGATGTTTGGCCGACACCAAGGGGCGTAAATTAGTGTTGGTCTCCACACTGCTCCTCGATGGATTTATTGGCATCCTCTCCTCCTTCGTGCAGATCCTTCCCATCTTCATGGCTTGCAGATTCATCAATGGTTTCTCGTAAGTAATATCCCTGTTTTAAAAATGCAATTAATATGAACTTAAGTAATGTATTACATAATTTTAAAATTTGTAAAGTAAATGTGAACTGAACATGGGACTGGACAATCAACTCTTCAAACAACTCCGGAAGACTGAAAAAACGTCGCCCGGGAAACGTCTATTAAAAAACTGAAAAAAACAGTTTTTAAATTGGTTTATTGACCGTTTTATTAATATCTCGAGGTTGTTCAAGAAGGTAGACTGTTTTCTGATTAAAATTCATTATATCTATTTCAGAATTGCCGGAGCCATGGGTATCTGCTTCCCGTATTTGGGAGAGTTCCAGCAAACCAAATACAGAGAGAAGATCCTCTGTTGGATGGAAATGTTTTGGACTCTGGGTGTTATCTGTCTTCCATGTAAGATGAATTAACATTATACTAGTAAATTATTTTATTTGTGTCCGGGCTAGACAACTTTTACAACCTCTACCCTAATGCTTATTTGTTTTAACACCCCATATTCTTACAAAGTCGTCCAACAAAAACATAAGATAATATCGGATCAAGTAGCATCTAATTAATTTAAATTAAATTTGACTGGGGAGGCACTACGGCTACACTTCAAGACTAATCCACATGAGGCAACAATATTGATACTCAGAACTAACAAAATATGTGATTGGCAAAAAATGGGACACCTGTTCTACATTAAGTTTATTTAGAATGTTCATGGTCGCCAATGACCGCTTATCATCAGATGGGCTGCATACTACTTGATACTTCTATTAAATAAATATATATTTCATATAATGTTCATGTTACAGTGATCGCATGGGGTATCATCCCGATCCAAGGCATTCGTATCGAGCGCGGCAGCTTCTCTTACGACTCATGGAACTGGTTCGTCGCGGCCTGCGCCGTCCCGTCCCTGGTACTCGGCTTCTGGCTGCTCACCTTCCCTGAGAGCCCCAAGTTCATGATGGAGTGCGGTGACTACGACGACGCCCTCGCCTGCCTGAAGAGCATCTACAAGCAAAACACTGGCGATGATCCCGACAACTATCCCGTACGTATGCAGTACCAAAAATAGATGTAGCCCTTTATACTTGTACTAATTTTAATACTATTTGTGTTAATATTCTACACACTGTAAGTGTTGCCATGGAAGATATTAAAACATCATTTTTTCCTTTTCAAACTAGAAATACTGGATATCAAATGTACTTAATACATGAGATTAACGGTTACTATGTCAAAAATGATTGTCTATGAATTGAAATACGAAAAATCTGAAGGTGGTAGTATTCTTATAATAACAACAGTGTTGTGCACTACTTTTATAGATATGTGTAATTTGTAGCATGGACAGTTATCACTTACCAGTTAGTTAAAATATTTTACGGCAAGAAGTACTTGCATAACACACACGATTGACACGTCAGTTTGTTTCAGGAAAGAACTATAATAAAAATACACATATTTGTAAAGACTACAGCTATATTTGTATCCAACAGATCAAGAGCTTGAAGGAGAAAGTGCGAACGATCTCTGTGGCGTCGCAGAGTTCTCAGAAATCCGTCCGAAGCCTTAGCATGCGTAAACCTAAGGATCTCAAGAGACTGTTCAGCGAAATCTGGACTCAAACCAAAGCGCTGTGCAGAGCTCCCTACCTCAAATACACAATACTCACTTGTCTTATTCAGTTTGGATTGACTACCAGGTATATTAATTTTCTTATATTACTTTCAATCGTATCATAGCGAAACATACTTTCTCACCACAGACGAAAAAAATTGGATTCTTTATGAAATTTAGATAACGAATGGATATAGGCAGTGTGCGAAGTACTAGATGGGGGTAATGTTATCGATCGCAGCGCTCATGTGGCCAAAAGTAAAACAATGTTGGCGCTGTCGTGTATTTCACACTTGTAATTATTCGTGCTGCATTCACCTGCAATCAAATGATTTTTTTAAAATTGCGTCTATAAAGCTCAATTTCTGATTCTGACTTGAAATGGAGATTAATTGTTTACCTCTACAACCGTTTTGTAAGGTGTGAAAGTAATAGATGTTTGCCTTATGATGCAAGCTTGAATTATTGAACTCTGTCCTTGCTTTTTTCTTAATTCCTCTACGAAATGTCCGTGCATTTCCAGCAGAAACCAACAATTTTCCTTTAAATACCGTTTGTGGTTGGAATTTTATATTGTCAGTCATACTCACAAACCCCTTCCTTAAAATAATACACATTTCGATCTGAAAACTATATTGAATTTATCACTAGTGATACAGAAACAATAATATATGCTTATTATTATTTAATAAAACCATTA
>DWNE01010635.1:0-10234 GCA_018249875.1 Cecropterus toxeus
AATACACAAACACCCAGACCCAGAACAGAAATCTAAATTCATCATTCAGATGTCTGTCTGGCCGGGGATCGAACCCGTCCCGGGTTCCATTGCGCGCTAGATCAGTATGGTGACCGTTCTGCCACGCGGGTACAAATATACAAAATATAGAAAAAATACAATGCAGTTACTAAAATCGTTCTTTCGAAACATTTTGAATAAATCAACATCTAACACATTTTGTTTATAGTTTCATTATTGCGATTCAAATTAAAAGAAACGTATACAGATGGTAGAACCAATGTAGTTCGACCGGAGAGGTACCACCACCACACATATCTAGCGTGAAGTAATTCTTGCGTTTCGGTGGAAGGGTGTGGTTGCCGGCTCACTTTTATATGAGGCGATCATTTCAGTCCTCGGGAGTGGCAAGGCAAGAACCCCTGTTCTATATGAAGTTGCTTAAACATGTCCGTGGGCGGCATTAACCACTTACCATCAGGTGGGCTGCCTACTCGTTTGCTTCTTCATATTTATAAAAAAAAAAAAACACAAATGGTGTATTGTACACATATCAAAAAACAATAAAACGCGTCGTTTTCCCCGCTCCGTGCGTACCAAACCAAATCCTCGGCTGACAAGCATCAACATTTATCAGTGTCTCGCGACAAACGACAGCAATTAACATTCCTGGCCATTGTTAGCGACGTCGGTCTGCTGCACCCATTGTGAGGTGTCCTTTGTGACGAGTCGCTTAGTTTAATCTACTAGCTTCTAATATATCAACCATTAGTTATGTTCCGCGATATAAGCTGACGGTTTTCTAGATGCAATTCTTTATTCGGTTGGAATATTGCCTTCCTTTTCTGTTTTGTGTAAAAAATTTAGAGTAGTGGAACCCTTCATAATTCGATATCGGTGTCACAATCGTTACAACTACTTATAACAGTAGTATAGCTAACTACACTATCGCTTTTGGTTGAAGACAGATGCTTTTGGACAGTAATGATCCCTTCCATCCATCAGCCATTCTTTGACAGTCCACTGCTGGACATAGGAGCTTTGTTTCGGAGGGTGAATCTTCAAAAAATAAACGTTTTAACAGAAAAACGTTAGAAAAACGGAATTAAGTAAGATTTTTACTCACTTAAATCCCTACGGTGGCCTCTATGTGCATATAAAAAATCCTCAGGATCTCAGATAGAACTTACCGGTGAAAGTATGATCGGCAAGAGTATGGTAAGATTAGGTTAGATATGTTATTTTTATGACTATGGTTCGAGGTAGTTCTTATATTTCCGTGAAAAAAAATCGATTGTTGCTTTAAATTGCACATTTGATTGCACTAATTGACCACGTGTATCTGACATGCCTTCAAAAAATCTTAATACTCAATGCGGTAAAACAAGCCCTTAATAAGTCATCGGTACCTTGAAGTAATTAATATTAGCTCGCATTGTTCATGTCCTATTGTGATGTCCTTTGTTCTAAGCTCCGCTGCTTAGTTTAATATGCCGACTAGTTGTCATATGTATCAACTATAAATTACCTCATAATATGCTAATAGTCACACCATTTGTGAATTTAGGCCTCGAATTACAGAAGTGAAACTGTAAATGTCTAAGAGATGGGTATATAGAGTATCTGGAGAATTAAGCTTAGAAATTATTTTATATTTTAATGCAAAATATAATATATATAAAATATATAATATGTTAGTGTAAAATACTGTATATCGTATTATATCTTATTCTCTTACTGACTTGTATTACAATGCATTTATGTGTTTGTTGACGCATCGTGACGCATTTTCGTTTCATCTTTTCAAATCACAAAGATTCTAAGAAGTTTCACTTGAAAAAGTTCAAAGTTAATTACATATAGTACAGATATCATACCCGACGTGGGGAAATCATATCCTTTAACTGACTTGTCAAAGGAAAGAAAGAAAAAATAGATAACATCTATTCGCGTTTTTTATTAGAGTTTGAGGCGTGCGAGGTCGACCAATCTGGACTTACTGTTATTTGTTATTTTTTTTAAGATTATACCTAACGATAGTAGTCTCCGTCGCCTATGGACATTTACATTGCCAGAGGAGTCACTAATGCATCGCCGGCTTTGAAGAAGAGATCGTTTTGCACCTTTCTTGAAGAGCGTTCTGGAAACACATCAGGAGGAAGCTCATGCCACATTTTGCACGTAATACATGAGTACATCATTATAATACTTTAAGCCTTTCCCTTTACAGTTAATAATTTTTGCGCAGTCCAGTTTTTATGTTGTAATCATTTATTTTTGTGATAAACGTGGGTATGAAACAAAACGCGCAGGTGCGTACAAATGGATTGCTCTCCGTAAAACACAACTCTTAGGGACTCAACTGAATTTGTCCCGAGGCTAATTTCATTGGCAACCTACGCAGCGTATCCTCTTTCCATCGATCGGATATCCAATATTATGTGGGTTGCTGTTTATTTTAAAATATTTGAATAAAGATAATATACTTTTTCACTGACGAGGACATCGGTGGCAAATAATTCTAAGTTTTAACAGCAGTGTAACTGAGTTCTAGATTGAAATATATTAGTGTCCGACCAAAAGTAGTTTTTCAGCCGAAAAAACAACATTCAATTTAAACGACGCACAATAATTCACGAAAACTCATGTTTCGGTACGGTCGAAAGTTCTAGACATCTTTTGACCGAAACCGAAATTAAAGCCGAAACTAGATTTTTGAAAGCCGAAACTAGATTTTTGAAAGCCGAAAATGGCCAAAACCGAATCCGAACTCTCGGTAGGTCACTAAAATATATGCTAAAGCAAGCACTCCGACTTAGTTCTCAGGATAACAAGGCGTCTGTAGTCCACATTTAAATTCCCAGAATTGGAGATTCTAACCAGTAAGTTTTGGATGTTGTAGGCGGCTTCACTTGCTATGCTATGCAAACATACCGCCCACCAAGGATGGCATTATTGGGAACTTCTTTTTTTTGTAAAATACACAATTTAACCTAACTTCTACAATAGAATTAAGTCAATCATTATTAAGTCATCTATAGACGGCAACGACACTTTTGTTCCAGCTTTTTTATAAACAATACAGCATTTGACGACTCGCGTGACGAAACGGTCACCATACCGGCACGAAGTACGTTCCGATTTTTTTCATTCGATCTTCAGACAAAAAATCAGAGTGCTGAATTTAGTAGACTTCTGGTCTAGGTCTGAGAGTTTGGGTATCTTTTATGTAAATACACAGGAAAAATCCTAGTGTGTGTAATTATGAATGTAGACACCGTTATATTAGTATGATGATAACATATCAGATTCTAAAAGGATTAATTTTTATTCATTTCCTTTCAAGCAAAGGGCGAGAGCAGGTCAAAACCTATACAAAACTTTCAGTTACTAATTAGTTTCGCAAGTAAATATAATTTACAAACCAAATGTCTAAAGTTTAGATTTAGGATACAATAGCTCTAGATTGAGTGGAGGCGTGAATAAATCATCGAATCAAACCCAAAGACGGCAGGTGTCCGGTATTCATGCGGACACTGGGTATAATTTAATTCTAAAATCTAGTTGGACCTGGATTTTGTGGGACTTCCCTATAAACTGTGGTCATCAACGTATTACTTATTTATTACCCGACTCCGTCAGAAGGTAGGTAATGTTTTTCGAGCGTATGTATGTATGTTTGTTCGTATGTATGTCCATTTCTTTGGCGCGCTACTGCGCAAACGTCTAGACGGATTGTGACTTATGACATATCATTAGAATTATCTCAGTTTGCATAGCGACATAGGCTATATAATTTTTACATAAGCATATACATACATACGCTCGAAAAACATTACCCTTCTTCTGACGCAGTCGGGTGAAGAAACACATTTGTATTACTTCCTACACGTTCCACTGTAATGTGGTCCACATTATTACGTAGTACACAGAGTCCATTTATTACGTGAAGTGTTTAAATTTCTTTAGTTTATAATGAACCGAGAACATTTCCCGGAAGCCAGCGCACGTCAGCTCCACGCAAGATGGATGGACCGATCCGCGCCGACTGACCAGATTGCTCTGAACCAAGATTCATTTATTTTAAACATATAAACTGGGACACGCAATGAATTCAAAAACTCAGTGGTTAATGCACTGAATTGTTTTGGGTTGTGGGTTGTGGTTTGGATGCCCTTTTTTTCAGAAATTAAAGAACATTGGTTATAAATCATAGAAAAAATTTAGTTTGAAATAATGTACAATTCATATTTTTCTCTTATCATTTTGAGTCCGAGGCAACTTTAAGGATGGTACGTAGGAGAAATCGAGATACTTAAAACTAAACATTGTCTTTCACAACTAAGTCTCTGGATTGACGAGCAAAAGGAAAAAATCAGCAGGTCTAATCAATGATGAGTATAGTAGCCGTCGTAGACTCCCAAAGTAAGGCGGCTATTAAAACCTTGTAATAATAGAATATCTGTCTTACACAAAAATTGTTACGACAAAACTTTATTTAATTGCAAATCATGCAAAATAACGTATGTTCGAGCATCATTTTTTCATATAAAGCATAAACTACAATTACTGAAAATAAAGTACTGTACTTTATAATAAAATACGGATTTTTTTTCTGTTTACTTGTACTATTAAAACTAGCAACATTGTTAAGAACATGAAAAAACCGACTGCCTAAAACCAAGCTTTCGTTATATTATAATATTCAATAATAATATTTAATTTAATGCTTATTTGAGTTTTTGACAAAGTAGTCAAGTAAAAATAATATAATGTTTATATTTTTAAATTGGTCTATTTACTAGCTTTCATTTGGTACCCATATTGTCGTAATACTAAAAAAATCTGAAAAGTTCATGGTTTCCTCTACTTCCGGGCGCCGTTTTCTAAAAATATATAGCCTATGACGGACTATGGCCTAAGCTCTCTTCTCACTCTGTAGGAAGACTTGTGACCACATGGGTCAGTAATAGACAGAACGATTAACATTATATGGCCTGCTAGTTAACTGAATAAAAAAACTATAGTTAGATTAGCGTTTACTTTTATTTGTATAGACTGAAAGTTCTGAATGGACCGCTAACATAATTACAGTTGAAGCGTCTAAAACTAAGCACACAAAAACATGTAGTTAGCGCTCAAACAGGTTTGACTTGCTAATTAGTAATTACCCCTTTGTTTTTGTTCGTACATTTTAACTTTCAATGTTATAGGTACGTGTACTATACAAAATACAAAACATATCAATTACATGTTTATCTTTTTTCTTGTTTTTCAGGGGGAAATTTTCAAACACTTCGCTTCGCCATGGGAGCAACTCTTAGTCTTCTGATGATGCTCGAAAATATGTTATTTTGCATGATCTGCAGTTAAATAAAGTTTTGTCGTAAGCATTTTTGTGTAAAACAGACATTCTATTATTACAAGGTTTTTTTCAGTGATAGTGGAACCTTCAAAAGGTACATCGAAGCCTTGGGAGAGAGTCCTTTATGTGGGATTTATACCCGCTAAAACCCACTCAATGGCCTTCCTCTGTGCTTGCAGGGGAATCCGGGATTTCCAATAGAACGCACCAGTGCAGATAAGATTAGCCCTAGTTGACTTCGGCCACAGATACATTGCTACCACTGTGTAATATATATAATACGCGTGGGATAATAATGTCTTTGTAAAATGTGGGATAAATTTCAAGCTAAAAGCAAAGTTTTATACAAAAAAGATCTAGAAAACGTGTGCTTTAACTACACCTTCGGTAATGTCATTTTAATTTATTTTTATGATGTTAACTTCATTCGTAAAAAATATAAACGCAAAATTCATTGTTAACATTTTACTTGGCTCATCTATAGAAGTAGCTTTTGTGTTGTATTCAATCCAAGTGGCGACATGTCGAGAACATGTCGCTACTAGAATTACATTTACAATTAAAATTAGGAACAGAGTGGCATCACACTAATAAGAACCCTTAAGTAAATGCTTACACGGGTAAACATTACTCTAGGAATAGAAATACTTAGACACATATAGAGTCGTACTTCATTCACTAACATTTGAATACACTTACATGCCCACAGGAATATATATTCATTACAGAAATATTTTCACACTCACAAGTAACCTAAATTGTAAAAAATATTAAAATGAAAAAACGTTTTTAGATGTGGCAGTTGAAAATTGTGAAGCATTAACATTTCATCTCTTCCGCGCTAGTTAATTAAAACGAGAAATATTATTAAAGTGCTCGTTACTTATCTCCTAGCTCTTAATTACTTAAGTCACAAAGAACGTTAACTAGTTAGAAATTGCGAAAGCCTTTTCAGGTAAATGTAACTAACTATTCACAAACTATCTGTCGCACAGCCATGCTGCTATGTCAATTTGCAATTTACTTGTCTTAAATGTTGGAGCAATGAACCTCGGTCTCTCAATTGAGAGAGAGAGCGGTTCGAATCCCGGGCAGGCACCACTGAGTTATCTTAAACGATGTACGTATTAGAAATTAAATATTCAGCTTCACGGTGAAGGAAAAAAACGTAAGGAAACCTGAACACCTGAGAGTTCTCTGAAAAAAAAAGAGTTCTCACGGATGTATGAAGTCTACCAATTCGCACAATTCAATTTCGAACTGAAAATTATATGCTTTAGAAAATAAGTTATGTCTTACGGCTCTGGGATCTTGGACTATAATGCCCATCGAAATAAGGTGAAGGATATGCGAAGTAAAAATGGAAAAAAGTATTAATTAACAAGAACATCTCAAGCACATATCGAACGACAACACTTACAGACAAAATTCATGGACCTCGCTCAAACCAGCATGGATATGCTGTCGATATCATAGACACAAACACTTGAAATAGTGGTTGTATAAGCGTGAAATTTTGCAGAAGAGTGCCATATATGACGGAGGTAAGTATTAGGAAAAGTATTACGAAAATATTTTTGAAATTACATCCCTGAGGGACATGAAAGCTTCTTAGAAAGAATGTATCACTTTCACGATGAAAGAGACGTTAAGAGGAAGTCGACACGTCCGAGCACTTCATTATATTTGGATGTACTTAGAGGAAATCTAATAAACCAAACTTGACCAACGAAACGAACTACGATGTTACTTAACCTATGAAAGAGACTATCATATGGGGGTGCTTTGTGTCCAACTGTGGGACGAAAATATTTTTATCCTCAATTTTCAACATTAAAGAGTCATGTCAATAAAGCGCGATTCATGAGATACACCCTGGTGAAAGACAAACGGACAGCGAAGTCTTAGTAATGGGATACCGTTTTTACCCTTTGGCTACGGAACTTTTAAAAAGTAACGTGACACTTCCCATAATCGATAGAGCTATTAGTCCTAGCTCCTAATAGAAGTTATCAATAAATTATATAACAAGTACAGTTAAGTAACTGTAAAATAATTTCGTAATCGTCTCAACAAGAACGTTAAATCCTCACAACACTCGCAAACATGTGAAATTCATTACAGAAAACCATCCTTAAGAGATTTGTGAATGTAATGCCCCGAGCGGAACATTGAAAGGTTGCTCAACACTCTCGCTGGCTGAAAAGTACTCAGTTACGTTTTAAGGAAAGGGAATTAAAAAAATCGCTAAGAAAGTACTTGATTAGTGACAGAACGTACTATAAGTATTTTGTTTTAAATAAAACTGTACGTAAATTTGGAGCTTCAGGCAGATCATATAAGTACTTAACCTGTGTTTTGGTCATATGCGAAAAAAAAAGTGTTACGTTTTTGCAACAAATTAAGAGCGTCGATTCTTGAGCGTCATTTATCAAGATTAAACCAATATTTCTTACACCTTAATCCTACTTAAATATTTTTCAACATTACTACCAAAATATATTCAAATTTAAATGGTTTTCAATTAAATTTCCGGGCCACATACTTATGTTTTATGCTGCATATGGCTTCGTTTATCTACATACATTATTCGTGTTAAACACATGCAGATAAAATAATATTTTCCTGTATAAGGTCCATAATTACATTTTTTTATGAAACATATTAATTTTTACTACGTGCCGTGTCTCAGACGTTTAATTTTTGTGAATACAATGGAATAAATGTTGAACGTGTTTTAACTGTAAAGTGACGAATGATTCGACTTTCGCGAGCATGTCGCGTGGCCCTAAGGTATATTTATTTGGCGAAAACGCGGATGTCGGTGAAAGGCGAAGTAATCGGAGATTAAGTCTAAGCTCTATTGATTCTGTTCACAATCTGCCTGAGAAACTAGGGTTGCTTGCAAATTGTATAACGGGAACTCTGTTGGGATTTCTCATTATTTCAATTATATTCTTCTCACTTAAGATCACGAATTCTGTTGGAAATTTCGGAGGTCAGGGGCTTTGGGAGTCTTTTAATAAGCTTTTTGAGGTACCAAATCGTTACGCCTACGTGTCTCAAACGTATTAAGGAGGTGGTAGAAATTTTGGGATTATAACTCTAAGATTGGGATTATAACGTAATGTGTAGAATGGTATCCTAAAGCATCAGAAATAGAAACAAAGAAGATTTAAATAGTCAATTTCAGGTTGGCTGCATTCCCGTTTGCCATTTCTATGACACTATAACTATTTTAGAATAGTGGATAAAGGCATGATGTCCACTTATTAGGAATGATGCTCATTATGTACAATGAAAAATATCTACATTCTATTAACCACTGTAGATCTACAGAAATGGAACCAAAACATTGTATAAACCATAAAGTTTTTTTGTCACGAGGAATTAAATCACAAGTGTCATGTATACTTTCTTCCATGTTTCTCCATGAAGGCTGTAAGTAAGGGTTAAATCTATAGTACTACGACTCGAATCTTCACCGACAAGTCCTTGCCATTACACTTAAGATCTTATATATCGCAAGATTCATAAGAATCAAAGCAAATTTGATCCGTTTGCTTGATCGACTTGTGAATAGTTAAGAATATACCTTTAACAACCTTTCGTTCGTCCATGGGCGCCACCTCTGATTCTTGTCATTTTTTTTAAACTTAAACCTTATAATAAGACAGGCGGGCCACCTGATGGAAAGTAGTTACCGCCTACGGATATTTGCAACACCAGAGCAGTCGCCAATGCTATGTGGGAGCTTTGAAGGAGAGCTCATTTCACACTTTAATGGAAAAACCCCATGTCATAGCGCTCCGGGAATACCTCAGGAGGAAGTTCGTTCCACAACTTCACTCAGGTGGTAGAACCAATGTAGTTCGACCGGACAAGTACCACCGCCACATCTATTTCTAGCGTGAAGCAGTTCTTGCGTTTCGGTGGAAGAGTGTGGTTGCCGGTTCTCTTTTATATGAGGCGACCATCTCAGTCCTCGGGATAGCAACGCATCTATGGTCGACTCCATATAGAACCCCGGTTCTATATGAGGTTGCTTACATGTCCATGGACTTCAGTAACCACTTACAATCAGGTGGACTGCTTGCTCGTTTGCTACTTCATATTAATAAGAAAAAACTTACACAATAACAGCAGCTTAAAGCGTTACGTGCCAAGTAAGGGTAGCAAAGGAACAGTAAACTATTCTTATCGGGGATTAAAAGGTTTCCAAGGCAGCAGTGGCCACTTAAAATGGATCGTATATTTGTAAGCGAATTTTATACTATGAAAATGGTGCTTGCTTAATCATTTGAAACTAAGTTCAACATATAATACACATTACATTTACAAACAGACAAAATACCGTGTATTAAAAGTAAAGTATTTAATTTATTGCCCTTCATAAACCTACCTCCCTTTATTCTTCAGTATGAGAGAGCTTAGAGGGTAAGCCACCCCATGTCTCAGCCGTTGCAATGGTTTACACATGTCAAATTTGTTTTTTCCATAGCATGAAGCTTGTCACTTCTTTTTTCTTTTTTTTTTCAAACACCGTATTTTCTGTTATGTTTATCATTTTATAAAAGTGGCTCTACGAAAGAGGTGTGCTTCATGAATTTGGCAATACCACTTTACTGGGTGGTAACTTTTCTTTTAATAGTTACTTTTACGTTGATGTCGAAAGGAGAGTTTGTGTGATTGGTTGAGCTCTTAAATTTAGAAAGAACTATGAGTCTTTTTAGGGTACCGTAGCCAAATGGCAAAAATCGGAACCTTTATAGATTCGTGATGTCTGTCTGTACGTCCGTCTGTCCGTATGTCACAGCCATTTTACTCGGAAACTATTAAGACTACAGAGTTGAAACTTGGTAGGTAAGT
>DWNE01010636.1:0-10234 GCA_018249875.1 Cecropterus toxeus
TATTTTTGTTCAATTCATCCAATATGGGTATCAAGTGAAAGAGCTTAATTTGTAGAATTCAATACAGTACGGAAAAAGAGCTTGTTTTTAAAAATACTTTTTTATATTAATTTATGGTATTATAAGCTTGAGTACACGGAGCGTTATGTTAGTCAGTATAAAGTTATTAATAAAACTCATCTAAGATTGTTTTTATATTAAATATTGACCACTATGGGTTACGTTAAGATTCATAGCTTAGAAGTCACCAGAAAACATAATAATAAAGCATAATAAAGTGTGATAAACGATGTATGTTTGTTTCTGACAAAGTAGATACAACTTACGATAAAAGATATAAAAATTTCATATTTATACTAGTTTATGACTAACGTAAACTATCGGTGCATTACATCGACATAAAACCATGTTTTCGTTACTATCATGGAGTGTATTGTTGTCCTTACGGCCCATTAAACTGAAATACGCGAGATTGACTGCAGCAAGTACACTGAAATTTTCGATAATACGATGAAAATTGGCATATACGCTCATACAATGTATTTTGAGCGTTCGCCAAATTACAAAACACGACCAGGAGTGCAGCGAATGTAAAGCTACAATTTTGTATGCAGGAAATAAACTGCCAGCTACTTTAAAATGTACGTAGGTACGGTATAGGGATTATACTGGAATAAGTAGACAAGTTTTAATAAAAGAAAAACAAAGTGAATGGGAAGGCAGACTACCTAATGATAATGTATGTATTGCTACTTTCCATATAATATTTCGCAATTAACTTCAATAAAAATTGGAGTCCTGCTTTTGGTAAGCACCACTGATTTGGACGAGATGACTTTTTAAGATAATGAGGGAGTTACTTTAAAAGTTATTTTGCATATAATAAGTTTAGGTACTTATTAATTATCTATCTTAAGTGAAAATATATCGTATATTCATGCAATAAACATAGGAAATAGTGAAAAGTTATTTCCGCCAATGTCGCTAAAAACACTACACGGTACAATTCATATTATTTATTACTAATTAAATTAAAAAGTCACAGAAAGGTAATTGTTATTTATTTATTGTAGTACATAAATATTTTTTTGTAAAATAATGTTTCTTTATCCTATATTACAATAACAACGAATACAAGCTGAAAAAGTCACAATATAATAAAAATATAAATAAAACGTGAATACTTTGTGCATAAAAATAAAAGTTAACATGTGTAAATACAAGGTAATAAAATACACAAAATAAAAGGAATAAAAAGACCTTCCAATAAACAAGACATCGTAATAGATGCGTCACATAAAGCGTCCAACAAACTTATTGGTCATCAGTGAAACATTCCTCTATACCTAGTAATGCGAATATTATGAAAATAATAGTACCTACCGGTTGTTATTTATTGGGGGCATAAGCATGTCTATTTCCATAACTATTGCGGCTTATCGGGAACACGTACTGTGATTTGTTTCCGACCTTCTAATAACCGTCCCGAACAGGGTTATCAAAGTTGACTTATTGGTAGACTAACTAGTCATGGTCAATGACCATTACTGATCGAGTGGCGAATTTACACATATGCCGTATAGCTAGCCTATTCAGTAACGTGGTCAAAATTAATAAAATTAATAAATTAATTGGTGGAAGGGTGTGGTTGCCGGTTCACTTTTATATGAGGCGACCATATCAGTCCTCGGGAGTAGCAACGCATGTGAATAAACTTCATATAGAACCCCTGTTCTATATGAAGTTGCTTACAAATGCCCATGGGCGGCAAAACCACTTACCGTCAGGTGGGTTGCTTGCTCGTTTGCTACTTCATATTTATAAAAAAAAATTGAATTCGCCGCCACCCATTCATGTTACTTTTATTAATATAATTTTAATTTACTAATTTATGTAAGTCAGCGTTAAAAACGTAAGCCAAATGGCTTACATACAACATACAACCCGTTAAATTTACGGCCTTAATATTAATACATGAATTTGATATTATTTTAAACTATTTAAAGTTAATACAAACTTAGTTTTTCTACATATAATACATGTATGTATGTATTATAAGAAAATCAACTATATCAACATTTCAACGTACGAGTATCAAAACCGTTGAATGGCCGCGGTCTTTAAAAATGAAAAGGGTTAGAAGGCTCATACATCTCTTCGCTGGTTAAATGGATAAATGTATGTTATAGTATAGTCTTTAAGTCTTTACATGCATCTTTGAGACTTATCAGGCTTATCAAGAATTTCTTACAATTTGACATACCTCGTTAAAATTGCCAATAAAAATTTGTTATAGTTATTTGTTTTTTTATAAACATAATCATAGTATAGTATAAAAAATATTTCAAGAGAATTTGATAGTTGGCAACCCTAAAACTAGACCGCGATATTATCTATATCGACATGAATATTGGACGATGGTCCCAATACAGTAGTAGTTTATTGTGCTAATTACTTTCGTGGTTAAAGCTTGCAGAGAGGGTCATTACATTGGTTTGTTTTGGGTTGATTTAGTTCGACACAAACTTCTTATGTGGTATGGAGGTATAAAAGACCCACTAGTCTAAATACCACTGTAAAAATTCAGGGTTGTAGAGGTACCTAAATAGATTTTTTTATGGCGTGGGCGAAAATATCCCAATTATGCAAAAGTCAGGTGCGCGTTAATAGATATATACCTATCCAGTTAAGTGAGCTTTATTCGACGTTGTTAATATTCTTAGAAAGCATGTTATAAATATATCTGAAATATCTAAATATACCTACATTTGATCGAACTAAAGTATTTTCCGTAATATTCGCTTAAAGTTATAGGAATTATTTGCTATGATTGTGGAGAAAAACGCGGATTTGCTACGATTGTGAAGAAAATATTATGTTTAATTAACTTTAATAAGCATCGTATCATTTAAAGGAAATGTCAAGTTTAGAGCTAAATATAATTTGAGCAAAATCTTTATAATTTTTATACGTATTGTGTAGTAATATGCTGCTATTTATTTTTATGCTGGGATGTTTTTTTTTTTATTTCAAATATCTTTAAAACGCATCTACTTAATTATTTTGTTATCATTTAAAATTATTATGAACATTACAATAAAAAAGCATTTAAACCTTGGGCATGTGAAATAGCGCCCAGAGAGAGATTAAAAAGCGCCCGGAGTGTCGTTTAAATATAAGAAAGTTAGGCCGTTTTTCATCCGTGGCTATGAATAACGAAAAAACTACAGTTTTCTTGTCCGAAAATTTCCACAAAAGGCGCACAGCGAGATTTATAACGCCATGAACATTAAATATTTTCAAAGGACCACCTTTTACGGGGGCCGGAAACCTTATTTACTCCGGATGATTAATTCTCTCCATACAGCTCTATAGACTACTTGGAGATAATCTGTTCCGATAGATAATAAATAATAAGTGATAGTTAAACTCCGGCTCTTCATTTAGGGAGTTTTGGGTTAAAATCCCAAGCTACCTTTGACTTTTGATAGTTATATAAGGATAGGATATTAATTGCCACATGCTTTAATGGTAAAGGATAATATTGTGAGGATCTCTGCATGACCGAGTGAATCTATTTTTTTTCTAAGTTTCAGACGTCACCTTCAGCTGCAAAATGGATTATGGTCTAAAACATTCGAAGCATTTTATGAGAATGATGATGACAATTGATATTATTCATCTGAGTATGAATTAGTTATATTGGATGTTTGGAAATGACTCCAGTACTGCGGGAGACACGCAAACGACTCCATTTGTCTGAAAGGAGTCGTTTGGCGAAATAAATTATCTTCAAGGGAGTTGTAACGCGAAGTGGCACGGATAGGTACGTAATGGCTTTTTGACTGACTTGGCACTATCCTACAATCAACTTAATAGTCTAGAATTATTCTGCTGCAAATGTAAGTGGCGTGCAAACTTAGATGCCTTTAAATTTAGAGCAAAATTTTTACTTGAGGTCTTTGCAATTCAACTGCGATACTGTGAGTTATTTCTTTCTAATTTGTAAAGTCTAATTCGAGGATTATATGACTTAAAAGTGAAAAGCTCTAAATAGACCATTTTAATCTTTATCATTATATTTGTTTAGGTTCATTATCAAGCTTATGCTTAATTTGTGTGTCTTTATCGAACTGTGATTTAAAACGCTATAGAATTTTACAACAGCTTTAGCCTTTGTTTCAAAGCAACTATCGTTCAGAAGTACTAAACTTTTAAGCTCTTAACAATGGCCCTATCACGAAATGTATTGAGTTCGGCTAACGAGCGCTTAGTTCAAAAGTAGTAAAATCAAGGCTTTCTGCGTCCATTTGGATTTCGCATTCAATGGGTGGAGGTAAAAAATGGGATCGGCGACCAATTGTCATGAGCGCACTGCATGAGAGCCTCCTTGTGTGGTATTTGCTCGCTCCGTGCTACGAGAGCAGCATTTTAGTCATCCGCGTCAGGAATAGAGTAATTTGATACTGTAAGTGTTTTTCGACGGGTGTTACGAGTGGTAAACAATTGCAATTGGAGAAGGAAAAAATGATGTTGGCTTGCTGCATAGAACAGATCCTGGTCTATTTTTATTATTGAATAGTAAATAAACATAAACTGCTTGTGTTCTTAAGTAGTGTTTTACCTTTAGAATAATGTATTTAACAATTTTATTGAATTAATAATCATTATTGTGTAATATAATGAGCGAAATAAAGTTAAAAGTATTACAAACATAGTTTATTTTATACAAGATAGATAATGTAATACTTGCTGCATATGTAAATTACTTTTACGGTGAAATATTACATTTTATGATATTTTCTAAATTTTAATAAGTGTAAACCGGATAGTAATTCAAAAATACGCGCTGGCGGGCTCACCAAAGGAATTCCAACCGTTTCGCTTTATGAAAGAGAAACGAAAATATATTTAAAGAGGAAAACTTTCTAGACAGAACTGAGCTGTAAATACGTACTTGAACGCAAATAGGGAGGCGATCCGCTCCTCAACTTGTATGTTCAAGACGTAAAACACGGTATTTCATGATGTACCCAGGCTTTTTAACAGGCTTCAAAAAGGAGGAGGTTATCAATTCGATTGTTTTTTTATGTATGTACACCGATTTCTCCGCCAATTGTGGACCGATTTCGAAAAATTTTGTTTTATTTGGTCGGGTATACTTGCCGTTTGGTTGAGCGCCGACTTCGGGACTATGTACTAAACTGAAATGCAATTAAATTATTTTTAACTTTTGTAGCATTGAAGTCGGTTGTATTTTTTTGAAACTAGTAATGAATATAAGAAACGAGTAAATTCTGGTTTGTACGTGTGCGTATTCTATTTATATGTTTGCGTGTCTTAGTTATGTGTACGTATGGTTTTAAAGAAACAGTATCGTGGAATCGAACGATTTTAATATTTACCGGGTGCTAACGATGTACAGTTTTTTTAGTTATATTATATTTATATACTATATGTAAAAATAATTAAAGCGACTGGTGTTATTTTAAAATATAAAAACGTTTTTTTCAGATACAATACATCTTAAATTAAAAGTGAAAATTAATTTACTTATTATTATATTAACATAATGTTCATATAAATGTAAAAAATATGTTAAATCACCTCGCAAATAGTTCTTAAATATCGATATTAATATCCTGGGATTTTGAAATTACGCCCTGTTTTGAAACACGACGTCTACGACATATACCTATGTATAAATACAGTTACAACGGAATTATAGTACCTACGATAAACTGCATGAAGTTTAAAAGGACCGCTGTTCTGCATTTCTATTCAAATCGAGATTGTAGAGCGCGACAAAGAGATATATGTATATGTACATAAGAATATTAAACATAGTTACTAGGTCGTACATTTAACATAGAATTACGTAAAGTAATTCTAAAGTTAAAGATATGAAAGAATATAATTCTTTCATTTTTAAGTCTTAACCAATCATAAAATGCTAATGAGCTGTCATATAAATATTTATTGCAATTTATTTTTAATATTATACCAAATAGGTATGCTGCCCACCTAATATTAAGTGTACATTATATACATCTTATATGTATTATCTATTTCCTATACTAGGTTTGATATGTGGCATTAATAATATGGTTTGATCGGACAATTATTAACGATACACCTATTTTTAGCGTGAAGCAATTCACGTGTTCCTTTGCCGGTTAATTTATATACGAGGCAGCCATCTTAGATCTTAAGAGTGATCACACATCAGTGATCTAACTTAGGTAGACCCCTATTCTATATGGAGTTGGGTACAGGTTGCTATAACGGAAAACTTATCATCAGGTGGATTGCTCATTCGCTACTTAAATCTTATAAATCACGTTTTAATGACACTTGCTACACTCACAGCTCTACACTACGATTTTCTCATGTGTCGTGGGTGCCTTGGACACACAAAGACGCATACAGAAACACCCAGACCCAGAACAGAAATCTAAACTCATCATTCAGATGCCTGTCTGGCCGGGGATCAAGCCCGGGACCCACTGCGCGTTAGATCGGTATGGTAACCGCGTGGCCACGCAGGTCGTCAATATATATGTTGTTGTCATATTTCGGAATATAATAAACAGTACCCATATTATAGTAATTTTTTATCCACGTACATGGAATAGAATTCTGAAAACAGCGATGCATCTGCATTCGAATACAATACGTATTCGTATTCAAGGTGCAACTGTGACGGCTGTCAGGTACGTAGGCGATGCGAATGTAATGCGGAATACGCTCTTAGCGAAAATTCACAGAGGAATTCATATTAACGTTATCTTTTGTATGAAATTTGGAGAAACATTTTAATTTCGATTTATGGTTCGTTTATTTTTTTAACAGTTTTAGCAGTTTTCAATGTTAAAAAGGTTTCGTATACTGTACGAAATTCTCCAAATCACTTTAGATATTCGATCTGAGAAATAAAGTTGAAACCGTTTTGAATATTTAAAAATAATATCACTATTTTTGTTTATTTATTTAAAGTTGAAACCCTTTTGAAACTTTAAAAATAATATCTAAATGTTTGTTTATTTCTTATCACCCCTTAACTCAAAATATTTATGTGTTTCATGGCCGTACTATTGCTCCTTAAATTATTGTTTTTGATTTTTGAGTCATAATCAAACGAGGTTTTCCTTACATCTGCAGGCTTATATTATAGTAACATAAATTTAGCTTTACGTATTGTTTCACTCAAAATTCAAAATCAATTTTGTTTAATGTATCGGCCGCTTTCTGAAATATCCTTAGAAAGTATGAATATGCTATTGTTTTAGGGTGTTGGTAACATGCTAGGTGGTTCTGAAAGGTCCCAGAACCAGTACAGGTAAACTAGGTTGGAACCATCCTCATTTCTATTTTTAGCGTAAAACCGTTCTTGCATTTTCTTGAAAGGCGAATATTTCAGTCCTCGGTATTGGCAACACATATGTGATCTTCTTCAGGAGGAACACCTGTGCACTTGGACACCTGGGAAAGTTATAGCAAGGATCAGGTTTCGATACACCTGTTATTCCCACTGATAATAAAATACAATATAAAGATACATCAGGTGGTAGAACCAATGTAGTCCGATCGGGGAGGTAACACCGCTATATCTATCTATCTATCACCTTCTAGCGTGAAGCAGTTCTTGCGTTTCGGTGGAAGGGTGTGTTTGCCGGCTCACTTATATAAGAGGCGACCATCTTAATTCTCGGGAGTAGCAACGCATCTGTGATTGACTTCAGTTAGGACCCCTGTTTTTTATGAAGTTGCATACAGATGTTCATGGGCGGAGGTAATCACTTACCAGGTGGAGTGAATGCTCGTTTACTTTATTGTTATGTAAAAAAAAAACCAAAAGAAAAACTTACTCAAGTGACTTAAATGTTATGCACAGAATGTAGATTGAACTGGCCATTAGAATGAAGATAAAGAATTAAAATTGTCATTAATTTGTCTTAACGTCTTTACTTAGAGATTAATTCCCTTTTTCCACTTAAATAAAAAGTTTCCCGGACTTGTGTAAGTCAGATAGATATTCGCCCTGGTTTTGGCATTTTATGTGTTATATTTTCCTGCTTCGTGATGCAGAGATGCTTATTTATTACGTGAATTGAATGTAGTGGTCGTTATTTCCAGGAGCTCCAAATATATTGTCTGTCAGAACGGTATAAGCCTATATAGTCATCGAAATTATTGCTTTTACTGTGAATTTATTAAATACATACCAATTTTGATAGTTTGTTATTTAGGTAGAGCCTGTTAAGTTGCGTGTGTCGTATATCATTGTTTAATATTATTTTAATGTTCCTTTTATAGCCCATTAGGTCACCATTTTACACATTTGATTCGGTAGTAATTAAATTACCTCTTATATTTTTCAATTAAATCCTAATATGTAACATAATTTAATATTTTCGCCTTTGTATGCATTTGTTACTAAACTATATGAATTATTAAACACTAAGCATTTTCAAAGTATTTTGTAAGTGTTTCTTACAAATAAGAACACTCTCTTGCATTTCAATACGGCCTTTTTGCGTCAATATGCCTCTTTGCGTCAGACGCAGCGATTGCCAAAGCGCCCCACGTCATTAGACATCTGCCACTCGCCTCTTGCCTTCGACCTATGAACAAATATGCCCTGAAGAGTTCTTGAATACAAATTAGGCACCCGATGCAATTTCGTGGAGTGATGTGACGTTTTGAACGTTTTCCAACGTTAGAAACGGTCGGAATTTTTCATTTTGGAAATGATTATTGTTCCTCTATTCAACAGACACTTCAATTCTGCCGACGCTCCCCGTCGTTCGCTATTCGAGTGGCGTATTGGAAAAATGAGAAGTTTGCAAATGTGCCTAATAGCCGTGGAACACTTTGCAAATGTCTTTTTTAACGGAAAAACAACGAAATTGGATTTACGAGAGATTCTTTTACTTCTGCTTATAATTAAAAGTACTTTACAATTACTTTGAGGTATCTTTTTTTCATCAACCCATTATTATCCCACTGCTGGGCACGGGTCTTCTCTCAGAGTGAGAGAGTTTCAGGCCATAGCCCACCGCGCTGGCCAAGTGCGAATTGGTAGACTTTGAGGTATACCTACGTACATATTACATTATACAGATAAAAAAATGCTTTTTCTATTAAACAAACAAATATCGCGAAAACTGAGCAATATTACGTTGCAGCATAAGTAATAATTTCACGCGTTTACGGCGATTACGTTGCCATCTATACTTTTAGCACATTTTAGGGCGACTGAATCGGTGCGGGGGGAGCCGCATTCCTTTGACCGGCAAACTTAGCGCGAACGTTTAGTATACGGAGAATTGTCAATAGACACGAAATATTTACAAACACATTTCTTTACACTAAAAACAAATCTATACTAATATTATAAAACAGTAAACGGGCTAATCTCAGGAACTACTGGTTCGAATTGAAAAAATCTTTTTGTGTTGAATTGAGGAACGCTATAGGCTAGGCAAGGCTATATAACATATATGTCTGTTTGTTCTTTCTTATGTAGTAGCGGGTGAAACCGCGTGGCACAGCTAGTAGCTTAATAAAACATTATTTATCTTCATCAACCATCTCTATACGATATTTTTGTTCATGACATGGCTGCTATAAAACTGCCAGGAAACTGTTAGACCATGACTATGAAATTTTACCACCTTTGTATCGAAGACAAATAAGTCGTAAGAAACAACGTACTCTTTATCTGTTACGCTTATATATAACAATTATATTGTAATTTAAAATGATGCAGGAACAGAATAGCTTACACTGTAAACATGAAGATATTATTCAACAAGTACATGTGAAAGGATACATTAGCGTCAAAGCACATAGCGTGCATGGAGACATCTGCTTACTTATGATATAATAATCTTTCATTATTTTTTATATTCCCTAAATAGGCAAATGTAATGTATAAAAAATGCTTTCTACCCTCACAGCCCCTTACTAGGATTTTTCTCTGTGTCGTGGGTGCCATAGATACATAAGGACGTATACACAAACACCCAGACCCAGAACAAAAATCTGAACTCATTATTCACATGCCTATCTGGCCGAAGATCAAACCCTGGATCGATTGCGTGTCAGATCACTCCACCACGTTGTCATTATGAATGTGAATATGAATGTTTTTTTTTTTTATAAATATGAAAAAGCAAACGAGCAAGCAGCCCACCTGATGGTAAATGGTAACTGCCGCCCATTGACATTT